>JAAGNO010015331.1:16801-28128 GCA_033439905.1 Ceryle rudis
TTCTCACTGCCAGCAGCAGCCACTGCCTGGGACAACAGCTGCTGACTTCAGACAGTGCAGGGAGTGAGAAGAACTGAGCTGAAAAGTAAAATCACTGAACAGAACCAGCTCTGTCCTCACTCAGACCAGGACAGTCTTTTATGCTTAAATTCCTTTCTATGCAGGGATATAAATTCAATCAACAACTTACATACATACATAAAAAAAAAAAACAAAAAAAACAAACCACCAACTTGATTTTCACTCCTCTTAAGCTACACGGTCACTTTTAAGTGACAAACTAATCTGACACATCACAGTAATTTCATAGAAGTAAAAGAGTTTCTTTGTTGCATAGTAATGCCAATTGCATTTGTGTCTCTGTTACTTCGGAATAAGGCATTCTTCTGTAGAACCTCTTAGAAGACTGATGGAGAGGAGAAGAATCCTACCTAAGAATTAGGTAACGCTGAATACCAAATACTATGCATGAATGAAAACTCATGCACATGATAACTGGCTACTAGCTTTGGAAAATAATGACAAAGCATTCGAGCCAGTCTGAAACAAAGCAGAAGGAAAACACGGACAAGAGATCAGTATTACTTGACATGTGGAAGAGACTTGAGAAAAGATGAAAACACCAGGAAGCAATAAGCTGCAGAAGCAGCCTGAAAAGTCTTCAGATTTTTTTTTTGATCTGGTCTTGTTTTGCTCCAAAACATAAGGCTCAGAACAGCAACACGGTCTAAATTCAGTTCAAGAATGCTCAGGTTCCTTCTGGAAAATTGTCTTGCCCATATAGTTTTAAAAGCTTTTTATTTTATTTCTTCTAATAGCTAACAGTAATTCGCAATCACCTAAATTGAGATTTAGGCAGTAAGAAGTTACCAAATAATTATAACCAGCTTCCTTCATGTAGTTTCCCCTACACCTCCCTAGAAGGAGGAAGTCAAAACAAAGCAGAAGTGGTACAGAAAACCAGAACAATGGAAACAGTCCTTGTAGGCTCGATTTGAGAAAGACATGCTCAACATGGTGCAGAAGATAAGAGAGTTACAATACCTGCCACCTGGAACAGCAAGGCAACAACAGCAGGTTACTACCACAATAAAAGTGGCCATGTCCCCCGTCCCCATCCCCCTCCATCACTTCTAGTACCAAGCAAAGGTTAGTTTACAGAGCTAGTAGCCAAATACAAGCAGTTAAAATGGAGTAACTTAACTCACTTTTTAAATGTGCCCATTCTTACAGAGTTTAAAGCAACAAGCCCTACAGTTCACTTGAATTCATCATTTTGTCCATCGAGCCACGTGTATCATACCAGATGCCAATGTTTCTGCAGAGAACAGCAGAGCAATCTGGACAACTGATTTGATCAAACACAGATCAGAAGGAAAGAAACATTAAAATTAATAACATGTAAAACAAATTATATTGAGACGCACTATGTGATGTTTTATGCTGAAAAACTCGTGGCTTAAGAATATAACAAAGTGGGATTTGAAACCAAAGGGAACCAAGCAGTGGTTTTTCACTGGTACAGAGCTCCTATTCGTTTCTAGAAATGAAACAAGGGAAAAAAAAAAAAAAAGTTTTAAAACTCTTGACACAATTATTCATCAAAAATGTGTTACTGAACTACATGCAAGTTTTGCCTATCCTGGACCCTGGACACGCAGAGAACAATGCAGGAAATTCCATATTCCACTGAGGGAGGATAAAACATTTCAGTATTGTTTTTTCCCCTTTCTCCCCACCCCCTCCTGTAGTGGCAGCTGTTTGAAACTCACAAAGTTGAAATCTTACAGTAAATGTTAGGGTGTTGAGTTGTAATTGACAGAAAATGAAAGGTGAAATACAGTTTTTAACAGCCTGATTTTACCTACATGTAAAACGTGTGCATGAATTCTCTGAGAAACAGACACCTCTGCAAAACTTCAGCCCTGCTAGCACATCAAGCAGTAACCTTGTCAGTGTCTGCCCTCCTTGGGAGACCTATGGCTTAAGCACCTGAGTGCCACCATCACACTGAGAAATCGGGGTCCTGCAAGAGTATCAGGAAAAAGGATCTGCCAGCTGGGATTCAGCATCAGGATCCACCCCTTAGACTGATTTTTTCTTAAAAGATAATGTTCTCTCTTTTCAATCTCAGCTTAATCCTTTAGAGTATATGGGGACACTCTTTTCCTCATAAGAATCTAACAGTTTTCCTAAATTTTGCCTTCTAGCAAATTGCCTTGTCTCTTCTACCACAAAAGGTATTGTATTGGAAATGACAATGGTATTGTATGATAAGTCTAATCAATCAGTCCTGTCTTTTTCCCTTTCCAGTTGTCTAAATATTGAAAAATGAAAACTGGAAGGCTTTTCTATAGTCTATAAGAAGAAAGTTTGAGATAAATTTCTTCATAAGCCACACCAAGCAAGTATTCTGAAGAGCATTACCTACTTGAGTAATTTCAGAAATACACTTTGTAATACCTGCAGAATTACAGGCATTTTTTTTTCTATTGCTTATGTATTTTTACTACTGATTGCCTTTGAGATAAATACAAAGAAATAAGCAACTTAATTTCTCATTGTCTTGTGATATGGATAATGAAAATGTAACTTAAGCTTCCACCGGGAAAGGTGAAGCTATTGAGAATATTCAATAGATGTATATGTGATATGAGAAGTGCAGTTAAAACTTTTCACAGCCCTTTTGTATTTCAGAAAACAGTTACACATGTAAAAATATTAGGAAATTTTAGGAAAAGCTATCAGAGACTATTATACATGAAAAAAATAGTCAACAACAAAATAGTTAACAACAAAATAGCTGACCAAGCCCTTAAAAATGACAGGGTTCAATTTAAAACAATAACAAACAACCAAACAAAACCAAACCAAAAACGCAGACACAGACAGAAAATAACACAAAACCAAAACAAAACCAACCAAAAAACAACAATCGACCACAGTAGTTAAGATTAAATAACATTAGAGTTGTGACAGCTTCTTCTATCAAACTCTAAAAAATATATAGGATCTCTGAAGTAGTAACTGCTTCGTCAGCTGTACCCTGCTGCCTTCACTCACATGGAATCACAAAATATTCTAGTGGAGTCAATGTCATGCCTTCTGAAGTGAGATCCTAGCCAAGATGGGTACGTGTAAATTATCTGATCCTCTGGAGGTGAGGAAAAAAGCCCTTGGAGTGTTAATAGCAGTCTTGATGGGAAATGTTATTTTTTGTTTCAATCTAAATAATTGGATGCAATTCAGTAATACTTTTATATTGTGTATATCAAGAAATTACAGATGTTAATCAACACTCTGACATTCAAGGCCTTGCTGGTCAAATGCAGTTCAGAAGACAGAGCTGTTGTGCCAGACACTGCTACAATGCCTCCACTCTACTTGCATGTGACAAAGGATAAACTGAAAATGTAAACCAAGAGAATGTAACACAATTTTCAAAGAAGTCTTAAATGAAACACAAGGTTCTTCCAAATGCTTATCTCACAGCTATGAAATTATGTTAAAGGCAATGAGCATTATTTCAAGATCTGAAAAATAGCCAGGAAAGATCAATGCTTCCATTTAATTTCTAGCAAGTGCTTTAAAATTCCATGGTTTGTATTTCTAATCCCAGTGTCACCTGTTACATATACTAAAAATCTGTTATTTGTACACTCATTTGTATTTTTACACAGTAAGTTATTTCACTGCCTTGTTCCATTACATTGGTATTTCTGTCTGCATACACAAAACTGGATTTAAAAAAACCCAACAAAACAAACCAAACAACTCCTGGCTTGAATTTTTCAATTGTATATGTACCCTATTATCTCTGTCACTATTTAGAGGCATTATAAAAACATGCACATTAAAAAAGAATACTGCTCCAGCTCACTCATCAATGTTTGACAAAATTGAAACCTTCAATTATTTCTAAATGACTAATAATTCTATACAACGTGAGATTTTTTTTTCTACCTGCATTTTCTACCACAAACTTTTCAAAATGAAGGAATAAACAGACATCAAGCCTTCTGCTTGCAATATAAATGCTCATTACTGGGAAGAACTCAAAAGAAAAGGAATTTATTCAGACTGAAAGCATTAAAAGCAATTCAAACTTTCTGGATTACATCATTGAAAGCAGTATGTAATTTGTTCCAATTGATGTCATTTGCTCACATAAAGCCATCATTTTACAAAGCACCTTAGCATATTTATACTTCCCTTCCTCCTAATGCTTCAGTCCGACTCACTTGCACCTGACACATGAAACACGCGGGAAAGACAATGCAAAAGAATCGCGTCTGACAAATAGATTTTGCCCAAAGCCCAAACCAGTATTAATAGATAAAATGCTGCATCATCTGTAATTTTAAGCATTCCCTTGTAACTGAAAACATGACAAGAATTCTCCACATTCTGTTCATCCAGTGACCTTGGATAACTTAGATCTGTTCTTGTGGGATTTGCAACTCTTTTCCTGAATGGATGCAAGATGAGGTAATGCCATTCAAAAGGGGCTGAGCAGCGAAACACTACATGCAGAACTCAAATATTCTGGCCCCAGTTCCAACCCTGTAATTATACCTAACTGGGTCAATAGAATTTCTCAACTTCCACTACTTGTTTCTTTGCTTCTCTTAGAGAGTGTAAGTTCTGTATGGATAATAAACTAATAGACAGTATTTCAAACTAACAGTACAAAACCATTCAACTGCAAGAAAGAGATTTGTGCTGCTGAACTGCGGTGTGATACTCCCTGTGCCTTGCTTACCGTATTATGCTAAGGGTAGGCCCTTCCTCCTTCAGCACATCAGTAAGATAGCCACCCAACTGCAACTTATGTTTTTAATTACAGAATGATAGTCTTGTTAAAAAGTGCTTTACACAACAGACTTTGTCTGAAGCATAGTATAACTTGTTTAAAATGACTCTGAGGTCAATGAAAATCAAGGAACTTTACTGCATGCCTTTAGAACTGAAGGAAAGTGTGCAAAAACAGATGTCGTATCATTTGACCTGTCAAAAAGAAAATCTCACATTTCCCATTTCTAGAATAATAGTGACAGAATCAATGCAAGTGTTAACGTAACACATGCAAAAAACGAGCCTGCCTTAAGTAAAACAGAGATGTTTTGGTGTCTCTCTCAAGCTATTCACACCACAAATACATCATGCTAAGCTTCTAAAACCACGTAAAACCGAACTCTCAGTAAGCAAAATTTCAACAGGGTATAAGCTTCTGCCATAGTAATCAGGATATCCATAAACAACTTGCACAAATCTATAGAAACACACAGATACGTAGGTAGAGATAAGTTTCTAACTGTCTTCTTCGCACAAAGCAATACAGTAAAATCACCAGCTAACTCAGAGGTGTCTATACAACGCAGACTTTGAAGTTTAAAACAATTCCGAGTCGTCAGTTTACCTCTGGCAGAGCTTTTTTCATTTTAAATGCAGCTATCTTGTTTCTAAAAAAAAACCCAAGTCAAACTCAACACCCCCACATCACCAAAGGAAAAAGAAATACAGAAGATATTCACAGAGTAGAAGTTATGTGCATGTTCTTGCACTGGGTGATCAAATGTTAACTAAGGTATGTGCAGAGAGAACCGGCTTAAAGGCTTTATTTCTTTTCTGAACTGGACAGAACTTGGCAGCCCCAGTCAGAATTAATACTCCTCCACTTTACTATAATGAGTTTTTTCAACAGGATATCAGAATTAATAATTCTTCACATTATACGACTAGTGAAACTTTAGAAGTTTTCTAGACAAACATTAGTTTAAATATATTCAGATATTACCTTGTCTTAAAACTTCCACCAGAAATCAGTGTTTAGAGGAGTACAGTACAACTCTCCACAGTCCAAGGTTATAGAACAAAAGTCAGCTGCCTCTTTCCAATTAGAACTTAACTTACCTTGCACAGTCAAAATCAGCCAGGGAAACTAAGCTGTTACAAATCGGCGTTCTTTTGTCCACTATCTCAGGTTTAACTGCTGCCACCTGCTGGCAGAAAATTTATTCTACATTTGATTGTTGTGTCACCACCCTTACAATATGAACCTTATTTTTCATGTTTCTTGGCCAAGTAATCGGGCACAGTTACATTTCCAAGTCAAAAATTTTCAGCACCAGTATTTAGAGATCAATATGACTTTTCTTGGCTCAGAAAAACTGTGCCTCTAAAATGCTGGCCATAACAATACAGCATTTAATATTTGTATCTTTTTTAAAATTACATTTTTTCCAATCACTGAGACTGTAAAAACATTTTCGAGCACTAGTAAAACTTCCTGAATCTCTTATTCATGCCTGTCTAAATACAATACCGTATCCTGAAGTTTATATGCAACCACTTCCTCCTGAGGTTTTTGTGCATTTTCTGATAAAATTCACAAGAGCAGTAAAATGTTATCCCGTGACCTAAACACATAATAAATAGAATGCAACATATTGTTTCCAAAAAAGGAAAATTACTAAGTTGTGCAACATGCAATATTTTTATGCTAACTAGTTTTTAATTAACATTCTACTTTAAGAAAGTAATAATAAAGTCTTCATTACAATCTGCTGAAGTATAAAGTACCATATTTCTACAATAGGTAAGGCACAAGAAACACCAAAAAAAAGAGGAAAATGGTTTTACGCAGGCAAACCCATTGAAACAGCACCTGTATTCCAAAACTAACAGAAGCACTTTCTAAGAAGAGAAATGAAGTCATCTAAACCCGAGAAGTTACGCTGGCTAGCCCCCAGGTGATAGCTGTACGTGGCACACTAGTGATATGGATTGGTTTTCAGATAGGCTCATTACTTTGGCTAAGCACATGACAAACTTGAGTTCTCTCCCACTCCATGAACACCAGTGAGATATCCGGTAATTAAGCTATAATTTTGTCCAGCTAAGATCCACAAAAGCTTTTGTTACTGTTTTTTGTTACCTTCTAATGAGAAAGAACTGAAGTGATCCAAAAGCCAGTGGATCTCACCACAAATCTGCTCTTTGAAAGGCTGATGCAGTATGGCTATTTTTGATGCATAGCAGCCAGGGTAGAGACAATCAAAGGATGCAAAGTTCAGATACAGCAGTTAATGAGGAGTCTACATCAGAAGTCATAGCGAAGTCCTGACTGCATCCTCAGGTATGTTACCAGATTTCAGAGAAAAGAATTTAATGAGGGAATGCTGAATGTTTCATTTTGATCAATGTTTGTGCACTTTTGCAACCTGTCATCCTGGGGCATTAAAAGTATGTCAGCAAATGCTTTACAGAACAGATACCTCTAAAGAAAGTCGGGTCTTGGTTAAGGTAAGGACTGCCATCAAATTCTCAGGGCTCTAGAACAAACGCCTGAAAAGTGATATGATAATAAAAACAAGGACCTGGGAAACATTCTTTTCAGTGCATTTACGGTCTCCGTCTACTTACTTGATACAGCATTATTTTAATTTACATTTGTAGGTCTGCTATTTTACGTTTTAGAACTGTAATAACCCGAGAGAGATATACAAGAGAGTATCCTTTTTTTCTTCCTGTTTAAATGTAAATCAAATCGAACAGTGTATGTAGAATAAGCTTATACAACACGTGGCCAGTTGATTACCAAACCAAATCAGTAACTCGTGTGATTACTGAGAGAAAAAACATCGTATCATCTTCATGGGAAACTGAACTCCAGAGTCCTTGACTTCAATACAGATGGGATTTCTTCTTAAACACTTCCTAAAAAAAACGTATTACTCCGATAGCCTATCTGGATTCTGTTACTTATGCCGATGGCATTTTGAACCACTTTTCAAGACTAACTATTTTTGTTTTCAAGACAAACACTGAAAAATATGTAAATGTGGAAATATGAAACACACACATACAGGCATGAAGAAGCACAAAGACATGAGCATGGATACATAAATATTTCCATACTTTACATAGTAAGATTATTATGAGCTAGTCCAGGAAAAAGTGTTTCTTAGGTACCAACACAGAACTGAGACACATGCATCCCACTGCACTTCAAAACTTCCTCATGTCCAGTACTGAGACAAGTAGCTTTTTAAACTGGAGCAGGGTTTATGCAGACCAGATGCAACCATAAAAATACAAACCACTTGAACCTTAATAAAACACAGAGTAATGAAAATGTTGTAAAACAGATACTAAAAACATAAAATCTTAACAAGCTTAATCACAATGAAACAGGGTCAAAGCCACTAAGTCCAGCCAGCCATCGCTTGCAGAAAGCCAACAAATACCAGATGTATTCTGGTTAGGGGCAGGGGGAGGAAAAAAAAATCCCAACCCTATTTTGAGGATCATAGCAACCTACAAGCGATACACAAACAAAATACACAGAGCATTTAATATTTCACTCATTTGAAAAGTTTTGTACTAAAATTAATTCAGTCGTATCTCATAATCTATCCTATAAAAGAGCCATCTGGTATCTGTTAATAACACACAAATTGAGGGACAGTTGGCATTTCCCTCCCCTCGACCTCTTCTTTAATATTATTTTCTGAAGAATTTTGCCAAACTCTTCGGAAACAAGCAGCTCCACTTTAATGCAGAGGTATAAAATCCTAAATGTCGCTTTTAAGTTACGGATCCTTGTAACTTAGTATTTCTTACATGTATATGAGGGTGTTTATCATCAAAAGTAACATTTACATGAAAAATGTCTAAAAATGAACTACCATTCATATTTAAAAGCATGTAAAAGTCACAAGGCAGGAAAATGCCTCCTGTATTCCTCCTGAAAGTGAGTTTAAAAGATCTGAACGATCTGACGCATCTGAACCCTTTACCTCAGTACTTTCCTTTCTGTAGCACAGTTCCCTGGTTACCACACTTTCTGAACCACTTCAATCTTCAATTCCTTTGAAGTAAACGCTACATTCCTGATTATGATTCGATATTGCTACGATGCTATGATTACAAGCACCATTTCCCATGATTTCATAAAATAGAGTTTATTAACTGTTAATCTTGGGCTTTACAGGCCGGTGCAGGTTTCAACTCAGTGCTGATTCTGCAAACGGCAGAAAGATAGTTTTGCAGTTACAAATTACGGAAGGTTGGGATTCACTTCTCTGGGCTGATTCCCGCGCTTGCACAGAACCCAGGCAAGCTCGCAGACATTCACATAACTGTGGGATAGAAACCACTAATAATGGGCAGCCCAAGCATTTAAACGGCCTAAAAATTTATAAAGCAAACTTGAAAGAATTGGTTGCCAATTCCTTTGTTTGTCTTTTTTTTTTTTTTTTTTAAAGCCTTTACAAGCATTTTCCTTGCAGGAGTTTGGGGGGGGGCACTTTAATTTTTTTCCCTTCTGAAATAAAAAGTGAAGATCTGCGACTCAGTAACTGCAGCTTCAGGAAAAACACCAAGTATCATGAGACAGACGTGAAAATCACAAAGAACTGGCAAGAATTTCTTATTGCAGTATTGAAGTATGAGACTGCCAAAGTAACTGAACAATTATCTAGCAGTCAAGTTGCTCATACAGTTTTCTAAAAGCAAATAGCACCGCATTCCAGATCATCACATAAAATGAATGATGTAGGGAGATTTTTGGCTACTCTGGGGGGAGGGGGAGGGGTGAGAAGAAAAGAAAAAATTAAGGATGAATAGAGTGAAGCACTGCCATGGATTTTCCAGGGAGACTGTAGGATCTCACTCATTAGAAATTTTTAGGAACAGGTTAGACAGACATCTGTTGGGAATTAAGTAAGTACAGTTTATCCTCTCTCTGGGCAAAGGAGTGGCCAACATAACATCTGGGGGTCTTTTTCAATCCTACTTTCTATGATGCTATATTCTGCAAGTGGAGAATGGAAAAATACTTTTTAAACAATATTCAAGTTTTGCCATGGTGTTAAGCAGCATGCTTTGAAAAGAAAAGCGGGGCAGTGCAAGCTCTGAAGGTTCAAGCTGGATGCTCTTTACCAGACGTTGCTGTTCTCTAGTTCAATGAACATTATTCTATTGATTGCTTGTTAAATCTCCAAACGCAACCACTGCTGACAAATTTAAAATTCTTCCTACTCTGAAGTCTCTGAAAGCTACAACCTCTTTTTTTTTTTTTTTTTTTTTTGATTTTATTTTACCTGCAAAGGAAATCCCTTTTTTCTCCTCTCACGGAGGCAAGCACATGTATCAAGATAGTCTATTAACCCTGCACCGATCTGTTACCCACCAGACACCACCCTGTAAATTTCCCCGAAGGATTTTGTTACAGTCAGGTAATACTCTTTATAAACACAGACCTTTAATCGCCTCTGTAAGTAGTTACATCTTGAGCTGGGTGGATATTCACTGTCACTTGATATTTAATGTATCAATTCTAATTTCATTCATGTACACACACACATGTACACGTATGGGAAAATCCTCTCTGGGGAGAGAGATTATAGCAGTATCACAGAATGCCTTGGGGTGGAAGGGAGCTCTAAAGGTCATCTAGTTCAACCTTTTAAAGGTAAACTATAGATACATATATAGTTTAAATGAGATGGCCCAGCACCCTGTCAAGCTGACTCCAGTATATTACAAGAAGGACACGGATGTGCTGGAATGTGTCCAGAGAAGGGCCACGAGGATGATCAGGAGGCTGGAGCACCTCTCCTGTGGGGACAGACTGAGAGAGTTGGGGTCGTTCAGTCTGGGGAAGAGAAGGCTCCAAGGAGACCTTATTGTGGCCTTCCAGTGTCTTCAGGGGGCTACAGGAAAGCTGGGGAGGGGCTTTTTAGGCTGTCGGGCAGTGATCGGACTGGAGGGAATGGATTCAAACTAGAGATGGGTCGATTCAGGTCAGACATTAGGAAGAAGCTCTTCACCATGAGGGTGGTGAGACACTGGAACAGGGTGCCCAGAGAGGTGCTGGAAGCCCCATCTTTGGAGATTTTTAAGACCAGGCTGGATGGGGCTCTGGGCAACCTGCTCTAGTGGGAATTGTCCCTGCCACTGGCAGGGAGTTGGAACTGGATGATCTTTAAGGTCCCTTCCAACCCTGACAATTCTGTGATTCTATGAATCCACCACTTGACTTGGGAGATTATTCCATGTCTAATTGGTCTCATGGTGAAAAATTTTCTTCTGAAGTCTAACTGGAATGTCCCAGGAGTAACTTGTACCCAACTTCTTCCTAACATCCAGTCTAAATCTACCCTTCTCTAGTTTAAAACCATTGCCCCTTGTCCTATCAATACACAGCCTTCTAAACAGTCCCCCCCTCCAGCTTTCTTGTAGGCCCCCTTCAGGTACTGGAAGGTGGCTGTTAGGTCTCCCCAGAGCCTTCTCTTCTCCAGGCTGAACAATCCCAGCTCCCT
>JAAGNO010015332.1:6547-76358 GCA_033439905.1 Ceryle rudis
AGTTAGACACCATATATTTACTGGGTAGGGAAATTAGGTAAGTTCTTCCCCCTGAAGAAAAACTTGTACCTTCTTAAGGTCTGCTCGGCCCATCAGGGCAGAACCTCTTCCCTGTGCTTAGAAGGAAGTAACAGTAAAAGCTGATGGAAAAAATACATTCCCTACTCTGGCTTCTTTTCAGAGGTAATTGTTGCATATCACACAATGAGATAAGATGAAATTTAAGCATCTTAAAGAGGTACAATTCCACTGCCTCCAGTGGGTCTCCACCTATGTGTGTCCTAGCAGGACTGGGAAGGTGATACTGTGGAGAGTGTGGCCATAGCTAGACTTACAGGAAGGAGGAAGAGCTGGCTCTCCAAGCTGGACTTCTATGCATCTGTTACCTATGAGTGGTAATGCAGCATTTGCTCTTATAAATAACTTCTGGTTTTTATCATGACAGTGATTTTGATTAATAAATGTGTGCCCTCTATCTACACCTGAGGGTTTAGATGCCATGGCAGAAAGTGACTTTTGTGCCTGAATGAATGCGTATGTAAATTATTCTATGTCAGTAGCTTTCCTTATGTCCTGCCCCACAAAAATTCAGAGCTGTAAGGAATTTTGCATACTGGGCTTTTGAAGCCCAAGCACTTCAAATGCCAGTAGTTGTATTAGAAAAGAAATCCAGTACACCCATCAATGACACTGCAAGCATCTTGATTCTGTCCATTATTTTGGCAATTGGTGGTGGATTTTCCCTTACAGGAAAATCCTGTAAGTATATCGTCTGTCTCGTATCTCATTTTAAAACCAGCCTTTAAAAATACTGCTGCTGAGATACCATTTTCTAATAAATGTAACTGCATGGGTTTGGGGTAGTTTCTAGGAGGCTTCTTTGGAACCCTCTTGACCTCCTCCTTGGGCAATTCTTTAGGATTTTTTTTAAGAATTCTCTCTAGGTGACAACCTAGATGACTTGACGATATTCAGAAGAGCTGTCAGGGGTCATTTCTGAGAGCATGAGTCATCTGTGACATTAAGTCATAGTTGCACATTGTCTTTGAGCTCTGCCCACACAGGCTTCATCATGGAATGACCCCAATATGATATGGTGGCAACAAAGTCTTCCATACTGTCTGAAGTTACATTGGACTAATCCTTTCTTCTTATCCACTGTAGGTGTTCTCTGCCTTCCAGACAGCTTGAACCTTCACAAAGACCAGCAGAGGTCAAACAAGCCTGGGGAAGTGCAGATGTTCAGCCAGTCAGAGCTAAGGACCATCGAGCAGTCTTTACTTGCTACACGCGTGGGGAGCATTGCTGAACTCAGTAAGTACAAGGTTGTTGATAACATTTGGGTTTCTTAACTTGGAGTAAATCAAAGCTGCTTGCACGGCCTGGTTGCGCAGAGGAGAGACAAGGGCGCGTGTGTAATATTGAAGGAGACATTGGGGTCAGATCTAGCCATGCTTATGCTCCATGGCCAGTTTGAAAGCTTGAAACCATAGGAGGAAAGAAGTCTTGTGCAGTCTCATAGGAATCAATGCCTATGACTTGTTTGCATATACTGCTCTCATTTCTAAAGGTGAAAGATGCTTTATTTCATCTTCCCTATGTTGGGTTTGGGAGCACCTCACATCTTGGCCAGATTTGCAAAAGCCTGTCCTATTGGTGTCCTGTCTCATTTCACTGGGATGCCAATTCTGAGATGGGCAGGCAAAAAGCTGAAGGCTGCAATAAGCAAAGGAAATACTGTCACAAATTTAAAGCAGAGCTAGTTCAACATGTGGTCCTTCACTCTGCCTTTCCTTGTCCAGTTCCAGCAGAGGAAAGAACCACCTAGAAGATAAATTATTTGCTGTTAATCAAATCACTTTTTGAGAAATGTGAGAACCTATGATATGTCAGAATCTGAAAGTTTTGGTTTCAGCACAAAAAAATTGTAGGAGGCAAATGCCATATGAATCTTCATGTGACATGGAGATAAAGATAATAGAAGTTAATATTTTTTTTTAAATTTTATTTATTTAAATAAAAGTCTTCCAATCACATGTTTATGGTATAGGCATCTATGGGTGGGAAAACAGAAATGTTCCCCCAAAAAAGTTGGTTTTTTCTTTTTCTGAGGTCTCTCAGAAATAGCCAGGTATTTTTTTACCTGAGGTCTATTAATGAAATTCTGGGGAGAAGTTGAAAAGACTAATATCTATGAAGATCGAGGCTGCCCAACTTACTTTTGTTCTTATTACTGAATCCTGTGTTACCAACATAAAGAACATGTGTGGGTATCTCATGTTCATTTTTCTGGCATTTTCTGTAATAATGGGATCTCCTCTATAGCTCATATCGCCAGGGCTCAGTTTATGTGCTGTTCACAAGCCCTGTATTTGTACCATGGATATTTATCTACAAGTCGCAATATGACTTTCTGTTTTCAGCTTGCTCGTTTTTCCCCTGCTCTGGTGAGACATCAACAAACCAAGAGCACTTTGCATCCCTTAGCGTGAAGTGTTGCTCCGTCTCTGGAATCAGGTGTTTGGTGTTATGCAAATTAAGTAATTTATGCTTATTTATTTCACGCGCATGAAACACACAACAGTACCGTCTGTGCGCCAGCTAAATTATGCATGATACAGCTCTCTTTCTTGAAGTGCACACAGTTGTGTTTTAAAAAAATAAGTAATCTGTGGATATTTCAGGGTTGTTTTTGTTGTTTAATTGGTTTCATTTGGTTTTTTCCTGCATTTTTTCTGAACCTCTGTACTCAACCCAAAAAGACAGACTTCTCAATTACCCCCTTTATAAAATTTGCTTTCCAGAAATCTGTCATCTCTAAGTAGTCCTACCTTAGATTCAAACACTTGGTTGGGTTTATGTATGTCTGTTGACTGCAAACACAGGCAAAACACTCTTCAGAGTGGCCAACTCGAAGAAAAGAGCACATCAGTGGGAGTCAGATGCAGCTGTCAGAGAGGTTGGCACCTCCAGCACGCTGGTAGCCCTCCAGAAAGCCCTCTGGCCAACTGTCAAGGGTACCTCCCCAGCCCCTACAAGCAGATGCATGTTGGGGAAGAAGTAGTAGGAAGAGTGGTAATTGGCAGAGCTTGCAAGGCTTGATGCTCAGCTGGGTAGAAATCTTTGCTGTGGAGCAGTGCCGGTGCAGAGTTCAAACCCTAAGCTGTGAAACGTGGCGGTCAGCATGTCAGTGGGAAACAGCCTGTGAATTTAGGGGAAAATCATGAAATGGAAGCAAAATGGACGGTGTGGGAGGTAAAAGGGGATTTGCTCTTTGTTCAGTGATTCTGTATCTGTCTCTGGCATCAGCAGAGGCTGTGATCCAGGGGTTACAGCGAAGCCTCTGCCATGGAGGGAGGCTGGGGAACCACAATATGGGGGAAGAATCACTGAGCAGTGGGGAGAAGCCAGGAGGGAACACCTGGGGATTGGAGCGTGTTGGTGGGGAGGGAGTAGGCAAAGGAGGATTTATCATTGCCCTGGTGGTGTGAGTGGGATGGAGAGCTTTAGAAGTGGCATTGTGGAGAGGAAAGAGGATATAGCAAGCTCTGGCATGGAGAAAGTGGGATATAAGGGAAGGGTTAGGTACATCAAAGCCCTGGATCTTTCTGGAATGAATAAAGATGTTCAGGGAGACTCTGGATAGAAGGGAGTTAAGAGGATAGCACTTGTGAAGAGGAGGAGGAGGAGATGACAACCAGGAGTGAGTGGCAAGGACAGAAGTTTGTCCCCCTGGACCAACAGAGTGGGCTGTCCCCAGGCCTGTGTCCTCAGTGTCCCAGGGGCTTGTGATGTCTCAGGAGCCAGGATTTAATTTTTTTTCTCTTCAAAAGAGCACAAAAAAGCAAGGGAAAAGAGTGGTCTTGCAATAAAGCAATTTAATTTTGTCTCAGGAAAAAAAAAAAAGGCAATTCTAATTGAATGAGCTTTCCTAAAGTTTATGGCCATTAATAATTGCAAGTACATGGAGTAACTAGAAGTAACAAGTGCCTGCATGCAGAGGGAAGGTTTCCCCTGCTCTTGGTTCTGCCCAGCATCCTCACACACAGTGGTGTGGTCAGCTGCTGAGATTCTGGGGGCTTTGAGACCAGGAAATCTGATCTGTCCCCAGGAAGATGATAGCTGGCAAATGGGGCCTGTTTACTGCCCAGCACCTGAATTTCAGCTCAGATCAGCTTGGTTTCTTCATAGTCTGTCCCAGGTGGAGAACAAATTCACAAGGTGAAAAGCCTTGCATCTTGTAGTATCTTCACCTTGCCCTACACATGATGGTCCTCTTTTGTCTGCTTCCTTCATTCGTTCTTTTATGCTGTCAGCATATTAGAAAAGATCTCTTAGGTGAGCTGCATCTCCCTGATGAGGGGGGACAGAAGAGAGAAAACTGGGGAAAGGTGGGATGGTGGACACAACCATAGAGGGAGAGCAGCACTCTCTGGGAATGCTGCAGAGGAGGAGGTCGATTCAGGCTGCCATTGAGGGATCCTTATGGCCAGGCAAGTGTAACCAGACTCGCAAATGCTGCTCTGATCACCCATCTAGCCCTGTTTGCATGGTGCTTCTACTCTCATCTCCCAGGCGTCGAAGGCAGTGGGCACTGGTCTTTGCTGGGACAGTTCTGCCCTGCCCAGTGGGAGTGTGGTGAGGGAGCGCTGCTGGCCCTGGGGTGCTCTCCCGAAAATAGGAAGAAGAGGCAATTTTGCTGATTTAGGGGGAAAAATATCAAAGGAAGATTTCGTCTCTACGACTTAGGAGGAGACTGTAAATAGAGACCTATTTCTGCAGTGCAATTACAGGACTAATGCATGATTCCAAGGAAAAGGCTTGAAAAATTAATGTGAAACCTTATTCATTAAAATATAAGGAACATGGCACAAAGTTAAGGAACAACAATAAATCTGGCCTATGTTATATTGGCATTTAGTATTCAGGAATTGTAATTGCCTACTACAGTGTGTTTTAAAATAATGTAATTTCATTTGAAATGCTTATTATATAGAGAACATTGGGAAGAACTGAAGCACGGAAAAAAAGATAATAGGATTTTAAACAGTAGCCTGACAGTATTTCACTGTTTAATCATCGAGAAAGTATTTCACAAGACTTCCCTCCCCACCCCGCCAAGGTTTCCTGTGTTTCCAGACCAGATCTAGAGGAGAAAGGAAATAGATCTTTTTTTTTTTTTTTTTTGGGGGGGAGGGAGTAGGGGGTTCAGAAAACTCTTTGATTCATCTGTAGTTTTAGTTCTTCTACTTTATTTCCTCCCCTTTCAGATCAGGAAAATTAAGTTGACTGATTAGAAATATTCCTCTAACATTAGGGAGAGCTTTTTCTGTTGAAAGATCCCAGGATACCGTATTTTGACATTTGAATATTTTTCCTAACATCTTTATGTGTGTGTTTGTGACCCACAAGCATTTATGTATATTTAACATGCATATATGTATGTTATTCCTACATACATATATGTATGTGTTACACTCCAAGACTATTCATCATCCATCTGAAAATACTGGTGCTGGCTTAGAGACCAGATGCAGAAGGGATGAAGGAGGACACTCTTTCTCTTGCATATGCACATAGATGGTGACAAGATCAGAGCCTTAGGGTGCACTGGACACCAGTGCTGGCACCAGAAAATATTCCTCCCTCACTGCCTTGGGATGAAGATTGTAAGGTGTTAGTGTATGACTGAGCTGGGACAACCTCCCCATGCCAAGGTGCATGCGTAGGGCTGCAGAAAGGGGTTGTGTCTCTCGAGTCACACAGACTGTGTGGCTTAGGACATCATCCAAACCGTGTCTTCGCAGGTCTTCATGTTGAAGTAGAAAACTGGGGCTTGCTTTGAGTCCAAAGATAGACCCTCTGCTATGGCTTTCCTGGATGAGAAATTTGCCACCCAGTTTTGTGCAAACCATGGTGACTGGTGGTGATGCTATTACTCTGAGGGGTAACCACGAGTAGGCATTTTCATTTTAAACTAGGATAATCTGAAGATACAGATGCAATTTACCAGTGCTGTTTTCAGAGCTTTTTAGCCTGTGTTTAACTTAGAGCAGCTCCCAGGTGTGATGTTCAGGTCAATACTTCCTCCATGTCACCACTCGGGTCTCAGCAAGGTTTTCTTTTTTGCTGTTCAAAAATGCTTCCCTTCCCCATCATCCTTCCTTTGCCTCTGCAGTGCTAAATGTATGTATTTCCAAAATGAGTCTCCCAGAAGATTTTTGCACGCTTTGAGGGAAGGGTTAATGCTCAAGTCTAAGTAGAAATATGACTGCACATACCAATACTGTTTTTCATTTCTCCTCACAGCCCCAGCTGAGGAGATGATGAAAGTCATCATTCCCTCCCTTGCCTTTTCATCAAGCCTCAATCCTCTGCATCCACCAGGAAGGAGCGCTGCAGGAGCCATTAAAATTGATTTATGTTCTGTAAATAAGGTTAAACCTAGGCATAGAAGCAAATATTAGGGTAAAGGTGCTTGCTGGAAGGGTGGCATCTGAAGGAGCCTTATTTATTGTAAGTGCTCTGCTTATTTACTGTCAGAACAAAAGCCCTATTTGTCAGATATTTTTCCTCAAACAAAGCAGCACCATAGAGAAGGGCCAAATCTTATTCCCTGTGAACGGTTTGGTTCGTGCAGTGCTGAGTTTAGCAGAGGTACTAGATGAAACCTTCAGTTCAGGTGATAGCGCTCCTTTCAGCGTAGTGTTTGGCCATAGACTGGCAGCATGTGTGGGCACCCTTCAGATGTGGTGATACTTTTCCTAGTTTTTGAAGGCCTTCCACTGAGTTATTGCACAAGAACTTTACATCTCTCCCACCGCTTCCTGGGCCTCTTCTTTGCGGTTCCTCCTTGCCGTAACCCACATGTCATCTGTTCCATGTATAAAAGCTAAAAAGGGAAGCTGTTGAGGTGCCTGCCCTTTTGCCCCCCAACAGAGAACACAAGACAGATGAATACAGTGCCTAAATGCTAGGTGGTTTCTTGTCCCCATTAAGTGCTATCTGGTTGCAGGCTCCCTTCCTACTCCACTCTCCTTGCAGCTCCCTCAGAGTGATGGTGCTGATCCTCCATTTGCTGTCTGTGCACAGGAAGGGTTAGGGGTTATTCAATAGCCCCAAACACCCCCATGCTTTCTTCCCTTCCCCCTGAGCTACCCACTGTCATACACCATAAAGCAATACATTTGTTTATCAGTGGAAATGAAGCAGGAGGGAGGATAATTGGAAGATAGTGCTCTACACCCTGCTAAGGCTTTACTTTCCCTTTCACTGCCCTGCTGACGAGAGGAGGTGGATTTCTATCTGGGATTACAGGAGGTGAACAGAGGCAGCTGTTGCTTGCCTGGGTCCCCGTCTGCTGTCAGCACTCCTTTGTGGGCTCCCTGTCTCCCCCTACAGGTGAGATTCACCCCACTTTGCCTTCCTGGGAGGCATTCATCCCACTTTGCCTTCCCCCATCTGGGGTCTGTCCCTTTGCAGGTGTTTTTGTCCCTCTGAGGCTTCTACCTCGTGCGTTTAAGCCTGCTCAGGTTAGATGGTTAGAGGCAAAAGGCATCACCTTGTTGGGTGGCGGATGCTGGAGTTCAACCCTCCACTGCCTTTCCCCAGTACAGCAGTGTATCGGCTCAGGACTTCCCCATGTACATCACCCATGAGGTGAGTACTCACACCTAAACCCTTGGGCATCACAGCATGCTTGCGGTTAAAACAGCATTTTCCTTAAGCTTGCAGTCCTCCGTGTCCCTACTGTGCAGAGCACAGGCAGTCTGTCAGGCCAGGGTGAGCACTCTTCAGCTGGCCTACTCAGCCATGAGGGGGCTCTTAAATTCAGAGTTTGAGGATATGGGTCTACATGCGGTTGAAGATGATCCAGGAATGGTGGTCCATAAGGCAGTGGTAGCTCTCAAAGGGAAGACTCTGCATTAGGTTGGCAGATGAGTAGCTCATCCGAGTCAGAGCTTGTTTTGCTTGGAGCTGATGTGGTTTAAGGAGAATCGGGCACAAACATTATGCTTGCTGTGCTGGATTGGAGATTTTGAAGGTAATAGTGTTGTTGTATTAAATATGTGAACTTGAGAAGGTTTAATTATTATTGTGGCTTTTTTATGGGATATATCCAATCCCTAATTTCTCAGTCTTCAAAGGGTTTGCGAACACTAAATTACACACAAACACTTACTCTGTAATATAAATAGAAGCTTCTTGTGATGGTATGGTAAGTGGAGATAAAAGGCTACATGATCTGTGGGAAGCCACGGGGAAGCCTTTGTCAGGAAATGGGCTGCTTATATCCTGGTCCTGTCATTTGGTACTGAATTCAGATCTTGGTACCACAGCACCTTTGTTTGCACTTCTGTGGGAGAGATGAATGGCTGTTAGGAGGAGAAAAGGTTGCCTGAGGTAGCAAATTCACATATGGGCATGACCTGGGCATGGCAGAGATGAGTTTTCTGCAAGGTGAGCTCAACAGTGAGTCTGTTGCACATGGGATGGTCCACTGACACTGGGTTATGGCACCCCAAGCGCACCTGCAGCCCAAGGCTCTTGAATCTGGCATGTACTGTGTGCCAAAAAGAGCACAGCTTCATGTTTGAAGATACTTTGTGCTAAAAGCATGAGCACAGTGAAATACATGCTAAACACTTTCTAGTGTGCACCCTCCCTAGCTCTCTGCACACTCTTTTCCTGCTATAAAGGGTCGTCTTGAGTTAATGAAAGAAAGACCTCTCCAGTAACTCATTCGAGGAAAGAGTTTGCTCAAGCAGCTTTTGCTCAGCTGACTTTTGAAACACAGAGGTTGATGCAACACCAGAGGCAGAGGAAGGTGGAGGAACAGCGCAGCTGAAATTAAGATTGTAGGGACGGCCTGGGCAGCTGACTGAGCAGGTGGCTGGAGGCCGTCTGCCATGGTACAGGAGACACAGTTCAGCTACTTGTATTCTTGTGCTTACAGGCATATGCCAGGGTGAGCTGTAGCACTGCATCACTTCAGTGCAGAAACCAGAGGCAACAGGGAGGTGGAGAAGGAGAGGCTTTGATACAGTTTGGGAACAATGCGAGATAGCTGTGGCTAGCAGGTAGCGGTCTGATTGAGGAGATCATGGTTTATTATCAGGGTTATAATTCATGTTTTCAAGACAGTCTCCCCAGAGCTAGTCATGAGCAAAATCATAGATCCAAGATATTTATACTAAGATGTGAAATGAATGCAAGAAAGTGAGTTTTGCACCTGGCTCACATGCTTGTAAGGGGGCAAACTTTGGAAACTACTTGCCATGACGTGAGGTTGGTGTCTGGAGTGCAACTGCCTGACTAATACTGCTGCTTTTCATGGTCTGGACATAACATTAAGGGCTCTGAAGGAAAGATGCAATTCCGATCTAGGGCTCTGGTCCTTTCTTTGTAGGAGAAAATGTTCACCCAGGTAGCACAGCAAAGCAGTCGCATTGCTCCTGTCAACATGCCCCACCAAAGGGCATTATTCCTGAGAGCAGGCTACACACATTGGGCTACTGTACAGCTGGAAGGTTGATCAGATCATTATCAAACTGATGGGTGCTGCCAGCAGGATGCTGTGGTGCTAGAAACATGTCCTGCTGCTACTTTACATGGTGCCCTGATTGGCACAGGAAGAGGGCCATGGTAGAAACAGAAATCCTCCTCTCTCACCTGGGCTTTGCAGGAAAGACACAGGGCAAAGAACCGTGTGGCTTGTTTTCAGTGTGAAAAATGTAATTAAGTTGTTCTTGTGTTTTTAGGGCATGGTTTTAGAACAAGAAAAACTCGAGGTAGGTGCCATCAGGGAGAGGCCGTGTAAGGATCGGTCCAGCATTATTCACCTCGTGGTTGTGCAGACACACACCTAGCCAAATGTCTTGGGCTATGGAAGTTTGTCCCTCTCAAAGCAGAGAGCCTACTTTTGGGCAGGCATGATTGCAAGTTCAGGTCCACCATGACAGACCATAAAATACCACAGGAAGCTCCTCAGAAGTGGTTATTGGGCATCTTATCATTTTCTCTTTCTTCCTCCTCTTTTTGCTATTTGCTTTTCTTGTCCCCACCACCCCCCATTACAAAATTGGAAATGGATGTGTTATATTTTAAACATTGGGCTCTAAAATAGTAAAAGCACTGATAATAGCTTTTAATGAAGACAGGCACAGGAAGGGGGGGGAAGGAAAAGACTTCACTGATCACTGTGGAGAGGGTGTGTGCTGTGTGTTGTACATCACCCTTGTACAGACTCGAGCAGCTTAACTTTCCCTGTCACATCACATCTTTAGCTTGAAGTCAGTGGAGCTGTTCCTTAAATATTCAGTACTGCCTTAAACCAGGCCTGTGTCACAACATGCTCCTTACATAATATTTTCAATCTTTAAATCAAATGTATGTGGACCTTGCGTTCATAAACGGCGCTGAACTGACAGCAGCAGCTACGGGCGAGTCCTACTGTAGTTGTGGAAAGGATGACTTACTGGTAGCTGCAGTGACAGCTCTCCACACACTGCGGTATGGTGGTGTTTTTTGTGGGTTCTTTGCTAGCCCTTGTGCGAATCATGGTGTTTCTCCTCTGTGCTGACAAGCTCCAGCATGGAGCCATCTTTCAGGAGCTCTTCCCCATCCCAAGCCAGGGCTGCAAGGCAATGCCAGCCTGGCCCTCACCACCCACCACCTTTGCTGCCCTCTGGGAGCCTGCCCTCGAGTTCTGACTTCCCAGCTTCAGCAACGAAAATATCCTCAAATATCCCCCTGCCTTGCTGTGCGTGGTCTGGCTTGGCCTGTGTTTCATAAATTGTGTGTTTGTTTGGTTTAAATTAAAAAACAAAACAAAATTGGCAAGGGCTTCTGTCAGGCAGATCAGCTCCCCAGTCTGTTTCTCAGATGGGTTGCAGGCAGTGGGACAGGGGTGAGAATAAGAGCAGGGGATTGTGAGGCAGGGATCCCTGCCAAGCCCCTTGTGTTGTGACGCCAGAGCCATCGGGAACCACATATGTGGAGTTACAAGATTGACTCAGCTGCTGGGATTTTGATTTTTTTTCTGGTTTGAGGGGGTTATGTTTTTTGTGTCGTGGTGGTGGTGTGTTTTTTGTGGTTTGGTGGGGGGTTTTTTCGTTTGTTTTTTGGGTTTTTTTTAGTTATCCACCCGGGAGTTTATTGGCCTTTCAGATGCACTCAGATGGCTTCAGAAGAGCCAGCAATGCTATGAGCCAGTAACCTCCCCTTCCAGAGTGTTGCTGTAGCTGAACATTGCTCTGAAGAGCGGACATGGCTAACACAAAGTGATGAAGGGGGTTTCCCTCTTTATACTTGGCCACAAATTCAGGGTTGCCCTTGGATTTGTTCAGATATACTGTGGCTTTTACAGCTGGCGAGGAGAGCAAATGTAGGTTGGATTTCTCAGATGAGGCTTGAGTTAGCTGACTGTTGGAGACTAGACTGGTGAATCCCATCATGAAGCTCGTTTCACATCCATGATCTTTGGAGTGCCCTGGCCAGGATCAGAGATCAACTCTTGGTTGAAATTTGGAAGAAAATAGAGAAGCAAAAGCATATTTAATAAAAAAGAATAGAAACAGCAAAACATGACAGGGATTGAAACGACACACGTGCATCTTGAACCAGGTGCTATACTGTCCTGTGTACAGTGTGTGCACGCGCCTGTCAGCTCCCTCAGCCCTTCTTGGCACTGATGCTGGTGCTCTGGTAGGCTGAGGCACAGTCTCTACCCTGAAGAATTCCCACCATAACTGGATGCTGCCGTAGGAAGAAAAGGTCACCAGGGCACACAATAGTTTGTCCGAGGTTATACTGGAATAAAATAGAGAGCAGCGATTCCTGTCCTGCCTTCAGTGTTCTGCTCATAGGGTGCCAGGATCATAATGCAGCTTTTTGTGCTTATTTACTGTTCTCGGTGAAGCTCGATGCTTTATAGGTATTTATTGATTAAGCCTTGAGTTGTCCCTAACAGGGGAACGTTATAATAATTTTTAATATAGGAATTATTTGAAATGTAACCAGAGATAATATAACAAAGGCAAAAGCAAGATCTATGCCAATCAATTTTCAGTATAATGTAATTAAATGAGGCTTGAACATAAAGAGCATTAATTGAGCTTTAATAGCATGAATTGGTTTGAGTTTTGTAAGAAGCAGTTGAGGAAATACAGAATAAAAGGGTGAACTCCTGGTCATATTAAAATGGATAGAAGCTTTGCAATTGATTTCAGTGAGGCTCAAGTTCCTCCAGACAAGCATCAGCAGCCACGCTGAGCTGGCCACCCTGCTTACGTCATTCTTGCTGCTGCTTTCCCTTCTTACTCACATTGTAGCTTCCTCTGGTGCTGGATGTGTCATTGAAGTTGCATCGTCCCAGTGCCTGGGGAGGAATGGGGATGAAGTAATGCTGATGTTTGAATCTGAGCCTAAATTGCATCCTGGTTCTTGTTTCTCATTCAGTACAGAAGTCAGAGGCGATCTCTGGTGCCTGCTGTCTCAATCCACTGAAATAAGACTAGCCGTGTGCTTAACTTTATCCACATGCTTTACTGCTGTAGTTGCTTGTGTCTGAAAAGGCTGAATTTAACACAATTCCTTTTTTATTTGCTTTCACTATTATTATTAAAGCTGGATGTTGCAGCCAGCACTTCTTTGTCCTTTTTTGTCTTTGGAGAAAAAAAGAGGAATTTACTTTTACCATCAGCAAAGTTACTAGTAGTTAAATTGTCCCATGCTAGGCTTGGCAACACACATCTGCTGTGACAGAGTAGGTAGAATGAAGGGGGTCCCAAACTTTTCCTGCTGCTTCTGGTTGCGTGCAAATAATCTTGTGCATGATTAGGGAATCATCTCAGATTCTGCTGTGGACCTGATCCTGAAAGCTTTTCACATGCACAGCTTCTATGAGCGTGCAAGGCTGTAAGATTGGTCCTATCATGACAATTTCCTGGCAGAGGAAAATACAGAAACTATTTTTAAATGAAAGCTTTGAATCAGAAGAATATTGCCGAGTACAGCAAAAGATGGTGTCAAAACCCTGAAATCATGGACTCGGCAGTTTTCTCATGCCAGTGGTTTTCTTCTCTTCATGGTTTTAAGGCTGTGTTTTTGGAGGAGTGGGCTGACCATTTTTGAACAAGATGTTTCTCCTCTCCCTGCTGCACGTTATCGCAGCAGCAGCAGTGTTTTCTGTGTGAGTCAGGCTGGAGAGAGGCAATGTGTTCCCAGGGATGGGACTTTGCAAAAAAAACCAAAACCAACCAACCAACCAAACAACAACAACAAAAAAAACAACAAAACAAAACAAAACAAAAAACAACAAAAAAACACACACAAAAAAAAACCCAAACAAAAACCAACCAAACAAACCTGTACCTCCGTCTTGCACACAAGCAAAATGGTTCTCCAGGTTTGCCAGGAGTTCATTATTTGGTGTCTCTCCACCACCCCCACACCCCACCCCACCTCTGATTTGGTTTTATGTTCCTACTTTGGTGTACATTTCCAACTTTCCATTCCAAATTTTAGCACTCTGTGGTCACTTGGGAAAAGCAACAAAAAGAAATCATGTGACTTCTTAACACTGGAAAATTATGCCCTCTTTTCCTCATCACTCACTTTTGTATAGCTTGAGAATCACCCAAAGGGCTCTTGCTCAGATTTTCATTTAAAACAAACCATCTGATTTGATCCAAGATCATTATTTCCCCCAAAAGCACTCTCAGAGTGATTTGAATATGTGAAAACAGGCAGTTTATAACCACAATTGTTTCCTTGCCTTTGATAGAGTGGTCACTAGTCAACAAACGTTAAGATTCACTGCCTCGGAGGGAGATGCTTTAGTTAATTAGTTACACTCAGTACTGCGCTAAGAGACTCACTGTTGCTTGCCTGTATACTTGCCTGCTAATCTTGCTTACTGGCTTTGCCTATCCTGGTCTGTGTATTGCGTCTGGTTTCCTATACCCACCCTATGAGCAAGGACCCAGAACCACATCAACTCGGGAAATGATGAGCATCTTTCTCTTGAGATACTTTCTATATTCTGAAAACCTGAGGGGCCAGGTGAGCCTACTTCACAGACTTTGCTCTTTTGCTAACATCAAGTTTTCCAGGCACAGCCTGGGCTTGCAACTTGACATTTCAGTTGCACATTCCTGATACTGTCTTTTAGCATTTTTTCCCCTTTATTTCTTCACTTGCATGTGCCTTTACATGCTACTTCAGTGCTTGCTCTATGCATTGTCTGACTGCCTCCTTCCTTATTACAAGGGGCTGGATTTCCCTGCCACTCTCTAACCAGGAGCATGCAGCTTTTGGTGCCATTCTGCATCATCCTCACTGGATTTTGTGGGGTTTTGGCAGCCTCCAAAGGCTGCCTAGAGGTAGCTGTGATCTGGTATACTGGCTCTTCTGGTGGTGCTGGGATGGGCCGGCTTGACACTCCCTGCACCCCATATTTACAGAAACGTGTCTCCTGCAGGCCTTTAGGGGCTTGTCTGCAGCCTGGGTATGTCACACTCCATCATGTAAACCACTAGCCAAACTCCTGCCTGGTGATGAGCAACACACAGGATCCTATCCTACCCTTTACTGTTTGCACATGTGAGGTTAAATGAAAGGCAACACCAATCCAGCATGTCTTTTGGTTTGGAAAGTCAGGGGCGGCAGCTGAAAAGCCTGGCATTCACTCAGCTTTTGCTTTTCTTCAGGTGACCTGGTGTCTCGAGCAATGCACCACCTCCAGCCCCTCAATGCCAAGCAGCATGGGAATGGGACACCGATGCACCAGAAGCAGGGATCGCTCTACTGGGAGCCAGAGGCTCTGTACACCCTCTGCTACTTCATGCACTGTCCACAGATGGAGTGGGAAAACCCTAATGTGGAGCCTTCAAAAGTCACACTGCAGACTGAGAGGTAAGAGCTGCTATATGGTGCTTAATGTCGTGGCAAAGACATTTCATTAATAAATCAGCCTGGCTGGCTAATTGCTAATTACAGCTTGCGCTTGAGTGGCTGTGGAGCAGTCTGGTTTGGTTTAAGATCACCTCTTTGAAATACATTTCTCTCACTGAAGCGCTGCATGGCTGACCCAGTATATATCAAAAGTGACACCCAGTGGCTACGTACAGCAAATTGGTTCCAGATGTGCACTCGGGAGAGATTTCCTTTTCCTTTCGTTGTTGCTCAGCTATTCTGTGTTTTGGAAAAGAAAATGAGATCTTCTATTTCTGGCCTAGCAGGTTTGGGTTTAAGTATGGGTTTTTTTCTATGCATTAATAGGGCTTGACAGCTGTGATTGGGGAAGTGGAAAATGAATAGACTAGTGTGTAGAAAGGAGAGGTCATTAAAGATGATGGGCTCCAGCCATGCCGAGGACCCAGGCACAGGAGTGACCCTGAGGCTGCCCCAGTTGGGGATGCAGCAGGCTCCGGTTGTGCTGCTGTTGTCCCTGTTATAGGGATGGCTAAAGCGGGGGAGGCACACCTGTGGCCCGGTCCTAACATGGAGTCTGATAAAGGTGAGGAGGAGACACCACTGAAGCTGGTGATGGGGTTACCAAACACTGGCAGGCAGGCGGGGTGCTCAGTGTGGGGCAGCTCTGCACCCAAGCACTGCAGAAAGCAACGGGGATAGTTTGCCGGACAAGAAAATAAAGCTCTCTCCTGTCAAAAGCACTGCAAAACAGAGCTAAATCCAGTTATGGAGTTAAATCCAGTTGGCAGCCAGTTACTAGCAGTGTTCCCCAGGGCTCAGTTTTGGGGCCAGTCTTGTTTAATATCATTATTGATAATCCGGATGAGGGGATTGAGTGCACCCTCAGTGAGTTTGCAGATGACCCCAAACTGAGCAGGAGTGTCGATCTGCTCAATGGTAAGAAGGCTCTGCAGAGAGATCGGGACAGGTTGGATCGATGGGCTGAGGTCAGTGAGATGAGGCTTAACAAGGCCAAGTGCCAGGTCCTGCACTTTGGTCACAACAACCCCAGGCAACGCTACAGGCTTGGGGAAGAGTGGCTGGAAAGCTGCCCAGCAGAAAAGCACCTGGGGTGCAGGTGGACAGCTGACTGGACAAGAGCCAGCAGTGTGCCCAGGTGGCCAAGAAGGCCAAAGGCATCTTCACCTGTATCAGAAACACTGTGGCCAGCAGGAGAGGAAGGGATTGTGCCCCTGTACACAGTATTGGTGAGGCTGCAGCTTGAGTACTGGGTTCAGTTCTGGGTGCTGCAGTATAAAAAAGACAAAAGCGGGTTCAGAGAAGGGCAACAAGCTGGTAAACAGTCTGGAGAAAATGTCTTATGAGGAGTGCCTGAGGGACCGGCGGTTGTTTAGTCTGGAGAAGAGGAGGCTGAGAGGAGACCTTATTGCTCTCTACAGCTGCCTGAAAGGATGTTGTAGTGAGGTGGGTGTTGGTCTCTTCTCTCAGACTAGTGATAGGACAAGAGGAAATGGGCTTCAGTTGTGCCAGGGAAGTTTTAGGCTGGATATTAGGAAATTTTTTTTACTGAGTGGTTAGGCATTGGAAGAGGCTGCCCAGGGAGGTGGTGGAGTCACCGTCGATGGAGATGTTCAAGAAATGTCTAGATTTGGCACTTCACGACATGGTTTAATGGTCCTGGTAGTATTTAGTAGACGGTTGGACTTGATGATCTTGAAGGTAGTTTCCGACCTTAATGATTCTGTGATTCTGCAAACCCTCAAGTAACACAAGCCTCCATTCATGTGCTGAGGCACACTGTGCTATTTCCCTGTCATACTTCTCACTGCTCCTAAACCAGGCTTCCCCAGTATGGACCCGAGAGGAGTGGCTGGTGCTTAGAAAAGTGATGGGTATTCATTTTTCGGATAGGTATCAGGGTGATGCAAATGCAAGCTGCTTTTTCAAGCTGGGCTCCACATTTACATCCTGATGTAAATATCATGCTGTATGTGTGGGCCAAACTCTGATCTGCACGTGTGCCCCAAGAGCCACACATGCAGGGCTTTGTTACTGTTTCAGTATGAGGTCTGCAGCTCAAAAGCAGCATCTGAGAATCTCACTGTGTGTATAATTGTAAATGGTATATAATAGGATATCTTCACTGAAATATTTTTATATCAATTCACAGGATGAAACTCTGGCATCAGTGATGTTACTGGGAATCATGCCATTTGCCTTTGGATGGCATTTTGTTTCTTTTAAAGTTTGGGTCACTCTGTGAGCATGTGTGTTGCTTTTTGCTCTATTGTTTCCAAAGTACGGAAAAAAACAAAAGGGAAATGACAAAAATCCAGAATTTTCTCCATTTTCTAAATTACTTCTAATTTCATGATTTGTCATCTAACCTTGTTATTGCGGAAGGCTTAACTCGTGTCCAAGAGTGGTTAGTATGCACAAAAAAATAACTCAAATTAGAAAATACCCTCGCCTGATCTATAGTCCCCATCTGTGGGAGTAATGCCACTGGAACCAGTGGGAATATAAAGGTGAATAAAGCTGAGGCTCTGGTTTTGTAAGATTCCTTCAGACTTCCTTGTGGAAAGTTAAAAAGGCGGGAATATTTGAAAAAATCACTTTTAGCATTTGCTTTAATACTTTTTCCGTTCTCTGAGGTCACCTTAATACATGTTCTTTTCATTAGAGCACTTGAAATGCTGATTATTTAAAGGGATTGTTCTTCTTCCCTTTATTTTGAATGCTCTGTCTGGCCAGGCGTCTTCCTTTGTCAGGGCAGCCTCACGACTGCGGTGTGCGGTTAGGGCCAGAGCGAGTACTCTGTGTTATTGCCAGGAGTTTGTGGTCACTTATGGAAGGAGGAGTTGCTCCTCCAGTTGCCTAATCGAACATGCGTTAGTACTTAGTGCCAGAGTGGGAGTGATGCAGGGCTTAAGCATAAGCCTAGATATTTACATGGGGTCGTGCTCTGGAGCTTTATTAAGCTGGATGCACCCATCCTGTGTTGCCCAGAGAAGAGACTGGTGAAGATAACCTCTTTGTGCTCTGAGGAGACTTCCTACTTATTTCTCCATCTTTTTTTTTTTTGACATGCAGGCGGGCTGTGTGGTTTGTGATTTATTTCTGGTGGTTTCGGTTACCGTGATGGGCTTTTGTGTGTTGGGAGGGAGAGTGGGTTTGTTAAACATGATGGTTTCATATGCAGAATACTAACAAACTTTGTGCCATATCTACGTGCCGTATTTATTCCCTTTCTTCTTCAGCTGCGGCCATTGCTTTTATGTTGTAAGAAGCCCAGAAGGATGTAAGGAGGTCCAGGTGCATTTTCCCCATCCTTGGTCTCTCTGTGTCCCTGTTGATGCAGAGAAGCCATGACTGTATGGATCTGGCTGTAGGCACTATTTCCATGACAGGGGTTGTTCTTGCCTCAGGTGAAGCCAGCTTGGCTACTGTCTTGAACCCCTTCTCCCTGATCATGAATGCCCAGGGTGGAGAGAGTTGTGGATGTTGCCAGAGGGCTCCCACGGCTTGATGACCCCATGAGAGCTGCTCCCGTACTTCCCACCCATCTCCAGCCCACCCAGATGTCAGCTGTGAACAGGGTTGAGTTAGGGAGCTGCAAAGGCTCTGCATGTCCTTCTGCAGAGGCTGGATATGGGAGGGAGCTGGGACAGTGGCAGTCCTGCCTGGTTTAGGACTTTCAGCACAGAAAGCAGTACCTCTCGCGAAGTCTTGGGGGGTGCATTAAATGGGATGTTTACCTTTGAATAAATCCGGTGCTTCGTTTCTAGGGAGCATTTCTCTGTGTTTGCTCTTCATGGAGGTAAAGAAATGAGAAAGCGGCGTGTTTTTCTTTACATAAAATATAAGAGAAAAATTATTATACAGCAAAACTCTTGCTGGGCAGGCTGCTTTCATGAGAAGGGGAGTAGGTGGAAAATGGCCAGAAATGCTCAGAAACCTGTAACAGATTTCTGACTTCATTAATGCCAACAAACCCAACAGTAAGATCTGTGTGTGTCCTCCCTCCCGCCCCAAATTCATATTCTTCTTTCAAGCTGGTCACTTTGGAAGAAACCCTCTGATTTTTTGGCTGTGTTGTTGGCACCAACACAAGCCAGTCCACCTGGGGTGGGTTATCTAATGACCCCGGGTAGATGTAGATATCTATTCTGGCAGGTGTGGAGGCACTGGATGGAGTTTGGACCTGTTTGTGGGGATGCAGACAACTGTTTTGGCTAGCATGGAGGTACGGGGACAGGGTGCAGTGGACCTGTTTGTGGAATCCCCCTTCCACCTGTGGGCAGCTGTGGCTTATTTAGGTTTGTTCTTTCTTTTGCTTTCCTAAGAATTAAAAAAAAAAAAAAAAACAAACACAAAAAAAAAACCCCAAACCAAAAAACAAACCAACAAAATAAACCCAACAAAATTGTAGATGAGCCATTGTTGTCAGGATTTCTTTCTGGCTTACTGCTTCTGGTTTAATAAAAGGATCTGTCCCGTGGTTCTGTTTTGCTTCTCTGCTTCTGTAACACTTCCAAAATTATTGCAAATAATTTCTTAAGCACCGGAAAGCACAGAATCTGTAGCTGCAGATTTGTGTGATGATTTTTTCCTTAAGTGGTTCCTTACCCACTTTTATCCACAGCTGTATTGACAAAGTCTTCATTGCTTCCTAACTCTCCATGTTCCCCATTAACAACTCATTGAGAAGCAGCAGCTCAGCCTGTCCAGAACCACCCATTAATTCTGAACACAGGCAGCAAAGTTCCTTCTCCAGTGGTTCCTCTGCTGCTCCACCTTGGAGGAGCGTTAACTCCCTGTACCACCCAGAAGCCTTTAGCTTTTCCCCTGGAGTCTTAATTGAGTTGATGGATACGTGTCTAGTTTTGATCTTCTTTTCCCTTTTCCTTCACTACTTTTCCCTGTATATGGAGAAGTCCCTTAGGAAACTCCCATGGGTTATTGCTTGCTTTTTATTTTTCTCCCTGCCTTGCAAACACATGAGGATGCACACACAAAAATACGCATTTCCTCTGCACATGCACAGACATGCAAATTGTAGCCTGTGGTCATTTGTGATTAATGGATAGGGTTTGGATTATCATCTGAAATGTGTTCTATGCTTTGGGTAGTTATTAGTGTATCTGGCTAATGAATGTGATGCAGCCACCTTATAATGAGAGAAGTGTTCCACTTCTACAAAATAACTTGAACTCTTTCAAAGTGCCTTTGTGCTTTGAAACTGTTACAGCCGTGTCTGTAGTACAGATTATACCAGTAGAATAATTTTGGTAAGAAGATAACCAGGAAAATGTGTCCCTGATTTAAATTATTACGTGGTCCAAAGTCCGTGGGCAGGGCAGTCTCCAGCAAAGGCCAGCAAAGAGTGGAAGGAAATGTGGGAAATGCTGATGAAGAGCAGGTGAAGTGCTTGTGCTGAGAATGTGGAAGTCCTGCCATGAAACCTGAATGAACCTTGCAACATAAATCTGAAGAAAAGATTACACATACTTGATGTGCCAGTATGGCATAACCCTGTATTGCCCTATATATTTTTATCCACTATATAATTGTAAACTTCACATGGGAAAGCCATGGCCTGGCTGAACTTGAAGTTAACACCAGGGTTGATTTGACTGTGAAAAAGAAATCTCAGATCCAGTGAAAAGAAATCTCAGATCCATTCTTGCATAAATCCGCTACATTTGCATTCTAAATGTCAAACTTTCCACTTCTTAAAAATACCTTCAGAAATGGTACTGGCAGCTGCTGGCAGAGTGTGAGATAGCAGACGTTACAAGGAATACTTCAGGCAGCATTCGTAGCTCAGCTGTCAGATGGTATATTCTTGCTGGGCTGGGGCTGTGTTCTACACCTCGTTTATCAAGGTAGACTTACACTGTCCCTAGGATGACAATAGGATTTTTTAAAATAGAGAAAGTTGCGTGGCAGCACTGTGAGAACAGTGCTTTACCCCGGCTGGTCTGCACCATGCTCCCAACACTGGTGCCTCTTCAGGGATTAATGCCACAGTCCATCATGTCAAATCTGATGTCAAAACTGCCTGTGAAATACTTCCCTGTTGCGGTTGCTGGGCGAGTCATCACTTTGACTCAGTTGCATTTCAGGTCTTGGCCATTAATGTTTTTAACGCAGAAGAGGCAACAGGGATGGCTCATTCAAATGCTGGATGCAAGTTCAGAAACTGTGACTTGCAGATACCCTTGGACTATGGAGCACACAGGTCTTGGGGCATGAAAGCATAAGGGTAAACCTTCCCTCTGCCTAGGTGGGTCTCACTGAGGCTTGTGTGAGAGCAAGGAGGTGTGATCCTTTGGCCTGAAAAAACCACAGAATTGGCTTTTTTGGAGGCTGGTTTCCTGGGTCACCCTTAGCTGAGCTTCTTAGGTGGCAGAGGAGATGCCTAGCATGGGATAGCTGAATGGACTCAACGTGGGGCATCAGTTGGCACCAGTGGGTCCCTGAGTGCAATGGGGATTGGCAGCTTTCTGAAGGCATCAGAAAATATTTGATCTCTCTGAAGGCAAGTAGCTTATGGTGTAAATATAACATATGAGTTTTGCAGTTGAGAAACCCACCTGAAATCTATGCTCAACATTGGAAAAAACACTTTTCCGTTTTCCAATAATGCTAAAAATGGACTGTCATGTATGGTCTCATCATATGCTCTAAATGAAAACTGTCAGAATTGCAGGTTCTTTTCAATTCACATACTGAGATTTTCTTTAAAAAGCACCCAAGAAAATGTAAGCAACAAACCATACAAATGAAAAGAGTTTTTTCTTCATTTTAAAGTTGCTGACTCATGTCTGCAAGTAGAAACGTCTTCGTACCTTTGTCTAGATAGGCTTTTTTCTTGTAGCAGTGCAGCCTTAACACTTCTCAGAAGCACCATTAACTCTTCCTTGATTGCTTTTGCAATTTTTAGGTATCAGTGACCTGCGTGTAGCACTTTGGCTGCCATTGCTGCAAAGTTTTGCAGTCACCACTCCCTGGCTGGAGTGACTGAAGAAATTCAACACCTACCACAAGAGTACCTTCCTCAGTAGCTGAAGGATCTGGCAAACAGAAATCACCCAGAGCAATGGTAGTAATTGAACCATACAGAATGTGTTTAAGTTAAGGCGAGGTCAGGTCTCTACACAGCTGTGTGAAACTGAAGAAGAGAATGCGGTTATGGAAATTCACATCGGAATAGGATTAGCCCTCAACAGTTTTGCTCTTCTCATCATGATGCAGACCATCAAGCTAGTCCTCTTCACAGGGGTTAATTTAATATATGCAGTGAATGTGTGTGTGTGGCAGGGCAAGGACTCAGTATCTGAAGAAGAGCAATGTGAAGTGCCCTGGAAATAGGCTGCTGTGATGCACTTGAAACGATATTTTTTTTTCTTTGAGCACTGTGATTGTTTGGGAAAATCTCTTGTGCACACTTAATGAGCTTCTGGACCTGGAGTGTGCTGCAGGCTCTGCCGTGGACAAGGGGCTGGTGGCCTGTCTGGGATTTGTGAGTCACAGTGGTGGAAGAGGAATGAGCTTGGATGAGGAACATTCAAAGGTGACGAGTGTGTCATCAGGAAGACAGTTTAAGTCTGCACAACAGAGAAGGTGACAGTCCCTCATTTGGGTCTCTCATTGCCTGGCAAAAATGTTTAGGGAGTCACTCATTGAAGGGGAGCTCAGGAGGAGTCACCCCCATATTGGGAACTCGGAGGAGAGAGTGAGACAGGACATCATCTTCCTGGCAGGGGGGTCCTGCCAGAAAGGTGGATTGCTCCCTGCAAGGCAAAGGGAGCAACTGGAGAGGAGAATTACTGCTTAACCTGCTAGGAAATCAAGAAAGGGATGAGGATGGGTGTGTGTGGTGGCCCTGCTCTTGAAGGACTGGGTGGCACGGTGAACCATGAAGTCACAGTTAGTCGGCAGCAGGGAGTCTGCACCCTGCAGAGGTGGTAGGGACAGGAAAGAACCATGGCCAGGTGTTACTGGGAGCTGGGATTTGTAGGAGTGCTGCAGCCCTGGCCTTGCAGCAGGCAGTGTCCAGAAAGGAGCTTCATCGTTCTCCTCGCAGATCCATGCAAAAATAATAAAACACATTATTGCATTTTGCAGTGCACATTTTTCATGCTCTTCCATCTGATGATTCCTCCTGTTTATATGGAGGTATACTGCCACTGATAACAAGAATAATGAAAAAGCCTGAGCTCTTGCATATGCATGACCAGATTTTTAATATCTCCGTGTGTCAGCAAGCCAAGGAGGGAAATGGTGGGAAGCCCAGGACTGCCGCTTATGTCTCTAGGGAAGTGAGGGTTTTAGGCAATCCCTCATGCGGTTATGATGGCGCAATTGGAGTGGGTTGTGCATTATGTTTAGGTTACCCCCCATAACATCTGATTTCTTGATGAGCTGTTTTGTAATTCAAAGTGCCCCAGAGACATCAGCTGCGCAAAAATGAGATAGGTGTGACATCTGCTTGGGCACGGAGGGGTTGTCAGCCCCTCTCTGGAGAGAGGGTTCTGGCTACAGGAGTGGGCAGGTGCCAGTGGGGAGCTACCACATCTGAGGGTGATGGGGAGAAGGACATATGATATCCAAGACGGGAGAGGAAAGCAAGCAGTCTTCCCTTGTTGGGGGGTGCTGGCTGGGCATTGCCTGCAGATGTCTGCAAGTCAGAGGAGCTCATGGGGCCTCTACCTGTTCCAAAATAGCTGTGAGAGGGGTATGGAGTGGCACGAGGGAACAGGGAGAGATGCTGCGTGGAGGGAGGAACCAGGGGGACATGAAGGTTTGTGGGACACTCATAATTCCCTTTTCTGTCCAAGCAGGGACCTGTGGAGGGCATGCTCCAAGAGAAGCCAGCTGTTCCCTTGCTGAGGACCAGGGCGACAGTGCCCAGAAGGGTCCGACCCCTTGGTATCTGCATTATTTTGGGTGTCCTTCATCCCTCCCCTATCTTGCCAGCTGTTTTGCATGGGATGGGGATTGCTCTGTGCAGAGACCTCTCCCTGCATCCTGATCGGGCGTGCTTTTCCTCTTATGTGACAGTTTGGGAAAGTATGAGCCTGTGCCAAAAAGCATCGTTTTTTTTGGGATGTTGCTTAAGCTCATGCTTAACTTTGAACTACAACTCATCGAAGAGGATAGGAGCAAATGTTTAAAGTTAAGCACAGGTACAGAGTTGGGCTGGAGGAGGAGGTCAGAGCACTTGCTGACCCACACCCCGGTAGGATTCTTCTGTAGCAGTTGAGCTAATCCTGACTTCCCACATCCTTCAGGCAGTCAAGCCCAGCACATTTCTACTATAGTTAATTTAATTAGGGTGCATGCTCCCAAAACAGCTAAGAGACTTACCTGCTATATGTCTACTCTATAACACAAAAGTACTGAATTCTCTTGTTACCTGCCTTTGTATAGCGGAGATAAATCAGTGTGTGCACCAGTGCTATGATGCATTTGCCTAATGTGTTTTTGCACAGTGTCATTTGAAGAGTGAACTATGTCTTGCTGATATCATGTTGTCTTATAGGTTGTCACCTCCCTATAACTTTGTTTTTCTCTTTCTCCTTTGGCACACAAAGAGCATTGAAAAAAACCCCAAACAAACAAACCCCCCAAAAAACCCAACCAAAAAAATAACTAAACCAACCAAACAAAAAAAACCTCCCAACAAACAAATCCCCTTGGTGCATAGACTCTTGAAGGGTATTTTTAACCTATTGCACTCAACCATATTTGGTTCTCTTCTCGAAGTACAAAATCCATTACATGCTCAGATATGCAGTGGTGCGGGGGTTTTTTGCCTCAGAAAAAGAAATATGATATATTCTGAGTGAACTTCGTGTCCACGTGTGTGGACTGAAATTGGCCTTCAGAGAAAAATCTCTTCACTTCTGCCAAACACCAGTTCTCTTCCCTTTTGGGATTTCTTGCACCAAATAGCCACGTTAATTTCTGTTCCTCTGTTGAAGTTTTCAAGAGCAGGAAAAAGAAAAAAGAATGCAATTTTACAGTGAAATTATCACAGGTCCTGTAAATAATTTTATTTGCTTTGCTCCTTACTGTGGTGGGGCAGATTTTCTGCTGGGTGAGTTTCTGATCTGCATGAGAGAGAAGAAAGCATGAACCCCCAAGTCCTCTTTTCAGGCCCAACCCTCTGCTCTTCTGTTCACTCAGCAGACGTTATAGGAAGGCTCCATACAAACCTATCTTCGTTTCTCCAATCTAGACTGTGTTCACAAATGGGAACTGTAACCTAGAATTGAGTTTCCCTTTAAATGTTATCCTAGCACCAAGTTTAGTGGGTAACTATATGCATTTTTACACTACCAGTGTGATTTGCAGCTCCCTTTTCTGCTGTTTGATCATCAAGTGATGAAAGCAACTCCCCCTGATCACTTGTCTCCAGCTTAGCGCTGTGAGAGAGGGTCCCTTCTGCTCTGACAACACATCACAGGTGATCTGGGAAGCAGGTCACCGTCTAGGAGCAGATACAGCCCTGATTCTTCCCTCTCTCTCTCTCCTCTGACTGCCACCACCTGAATGACAAATGGAAATCTTTCCACAGTAGCGGTGGGAGAAGTTCTGTCCTTATTTGCCTCCTTATGTGGCCGCAGCAGGCCTGGGGAAAGCAATAAGATTTGGAAACAAGTGCAGCCTGGTCTTGAGGTGACGGCGAGGTGTTTGAATGGAATAATAATGAAAGTGGCAAATCAGCCAAAGTTGTCATATTTCAAAAGCAGGTTGTTCATTTAAGCGCATGTGAGATTTGGGAATCCAGTGTCCCAAGGAGAGTTACTGGCCTCGGGGCGTCTCTGTCCTTCGATGCTTGTGAAATACCTCATCCCTCCTCAAGAATATTAATATTGGAGCTATGTAAAGTCAACTCTTCAAAAGAGAAATAAATGGCATAAAGAGCTATAAAAAGGAGAAGGATATTCCAGAATCAACATCATCTTAAATAATTTTTCTCAGGGTAGATACTCAGGTACTCTTTTGGGGTAAAGTTAGGTATTTGAAATATAAAGTATTTGCCTACTGGGGCACCTAATCCAGACCTTTTTTTTCCCCCCATTTTGAGAAAAAGGGACCACAAAAAGGAAGGCAAGTAAGGGTAAACAATATCAAAGGAAAAGCAGCAGGAGAATTGAAAGGAGCAGAAGTAGGGGATGATGCTGCACTAAAAGGAACCTTTTCAGTATTAGGATGAAATAGTGACCTAGTAAAGAGACAGAATATGGGAATACACAGTTAAAGAGGAGGGGAAGTAAGCCACATAGGAAATGAGAGAAAAGAAGAAGGTGGTAAGAACAGGTTAATTACAGGCATTCCTTCAGGACAATAATCATTTACAAGTTTTGTCTCTGTTTTTTGTTTGGTTTTTTTTTTTTGGTTTTTTTTTTTTTAATTACTATAGCAATCTCTGTTAACATCCCTTAGCCATGGTATCTGCTTCATGGTGTGGATGAAATGGTTTCACTGTCTCTAAATAGTTTTCAGCAGTCCTGACTAAATCCAGGACTTTTGGCATAGTTTTTAAATAGCTCTTGGAGACATTTATTATTTTTTAATGATTTGACAGTTTTAAGAATTTTGTGGTATATTTTTATAAAGAGGGATTTCTTCTACCCCTCCTCATCCTTCCCCACACAGACTTTGTCTCCTGTGTACAGCTGCAGAAGAGACACACAGTTTGGCACCCCAGCTAGGTAATGAAGTGGGCATGAAACCTGTTGGGGACAGGAGGGCAGTTGCTGCAGCCTGTGTTGCTCTGGGGATTTTGTCCACCTTGACCAAACATGCAGCAACCTGCCATGATGTTCCACTGCAGATACTTATTTATTTATCTCTTTATTTATTTATTTAAACTCCAATCTAGGACTTGAAGCTATGGTTCTCATTTAAGGTTTAGCATTTTTCTCTCCATCCCCAATTAATTTTTAGCATAGATGGGGCAAATTGGGGCAGCTCTTGCTAGGACATGGGGGTGTCCATGTTTTGTGGAGTGAAGGACCATATATCTGAAAGTGCCCACACTTTGCTCAAGAGGGAGCTGTGGCCCAGAGTCCCACCATCCACTTTTTGGGGTGGTTTTGTGTATTTTGCTCAAGTGTCAGAATAGCTAGTACCCAAAGGTGTGTCAGTCTGATACCACTAAAAGTGAAATGAAACAGTCTGATTTCTGACACTGCTCACCAATAACCTCCCCAATACAGTGGGATCAGCTGCAAAGGTCTTTGCTTTCAGCACTGAGCACAAGGCACGCATTGCACTGTCAGGAGATGCTGCTGACTTCTTTACACTTTCTCTATCCCTGGCATCCTGGGGTGGGGGCATCCCCTCTCTTTGCCCTGGTTTGTTCTCATGACCCTATTGCAAAGCGGCAGGGAGCATACCCAGCCCGGTACGTCAGCCAGAGCAGGACGTGGTCCTGTGCCAGGCTCCTGTCCTGTTTTCAGGATACACTATGAAAGATAGCCGGGGGAGGGGGCGGGGGGCTTGCCAGGCTGGTGCACTGACCTCTCAGGAGCCCCATAAATGAGTGTGGGTTGCAAATCTCTCTCTTTAAATAATCCTGCTCTGGAGACAGGATGAGACATCTTGATTTAAACCTGCTTGAAATTTGCTGAGCCAGTTTGCTCTCCCATGCTTTCATTTTGCTTGTTTCTTTCTCTCTCTGTGTATATATATATATATTCTCACACGTGCTCTCACATGCACACCCCCTGCCCTCTCTCTCTCTGTATACCTGTTATTTTGCTGCTGGTGTACTGTAGCACTGATGTCTGTGTGCTTTCCCAGGCCGTTCATTGTGCTGCCTCCACTGATGGAGTGGATACGGGTTGCTGTGGCTCACGCGGGGCACCGTCGCAGTTTCTCGGTGGACAGCGATGACGTACGGCAGGCAGCGAGGCTCTTACTGCCGGGAGTTGACTGCGAACCTCGACAGTTAAAGTAAGTCCCCACCAAAAAAACCAAACAGCTGCTTTGTGCAAGATGTGTGTCTCTTTCCTAGTGACAGCAAGCAGGCAGGCAGAGTTCTCTGTTTTCGCCTTCAGAAGTGCATGGATGCTTGGGCTCGTCGCTCTGTGCGTTGCAAAATCGGCTCCTGGTATTTGCTCACATCCATGGATAAGCTGGTTGCATGGTAATGGGTGCCTGGATAGCTCACAGCTGAATCGAGTCTGTGATCTGCTCAGCAGAGCTCATACAGTGGCTTTGTTTTTTTCCTCTTACTATTAGGTTCTGCTTGCTGATGAGAGGCTGAAATCTGCTAATTGTCTGCTACATGTCGCTGTTCCTTAAAATACCAAAATGTAATTGGCAGGGCTGCAGATATTTTTCAGGGCTTTGCTTTCAGCAGCAATGCTTAAAGAGCACATTTAAAGTTATAGGTAAGACAACCTCTTGCAGTTAAATTGTATTTTTCATGCTAATGTCGGTTCAGATTAGTTGTAAATGTCAGCCTAAATAATTTGACTTTTTTGTGTATTGGATGCAACCTTTTGGTTTTCTAGTGAAGTCTTAAAATATTTGTTGCCAGGATTGTTTTTAGTGTCTCTTTTTCCTTATTATTATATACATGTATAAAAGCATGATCTAGAGCTGTTCTGGAGTCAAGAATATACTTGGTTTTGATTTTCATATGAAAAGGCATTCTGCATTTGCCAAAGTAGAAAGTACTCCTGTCGCTTCACAAATCTGTACGTAAACCCCAATTTTCATCATTCTGCCTCTTCATACAGCAGTAGGTACATTCTTCCTGCAACACAGAGAGCAGGGGGTGATCAACATGATTAGCTGTGTCAACCTGCATCGGAGCAGCTGCCTTCTGTGGACTCTGGCCTTGATGTGCTCTTTCACCAGAGAGTATAATACTTTACTTCAAGATCTGCATTGGCTTTTTATCGTCACAGCTATTCAATATTTCATTGAAGAAAGATGTTGAATTTCTGAAGTGAAATCTTGAGCGTTTCAGATTTCCAATCTTGGCTGTAATTGCTTGTCTTTGGTGTGACCATCTTGGTCCTCATTTCCAGAAGCGCAGTGTTCTGTGTCCCTACTGCTGTGTCAGGACTTATAGGTACTATGCACTTCCTAAAGACCTAGCACTTGGTTTGGAAAAGGCACAATTCATTTAAAACCTCTTCCAGTATTTAGGGAGGATTGCAAATAAGGCAATTATGTTTCTGCTCTACTTCATCTGTCTTAAAAATTTAAGTAGATGCAGTTGAATATCTGTAGGTTAAAAAAAACCCATAATATACCATTCTTAAAGCTGTATTTTGTCAGTGCATGTATATACATATATATGTATGTAATGCCATCAACTGTTAGACAATTTTCCAGGAGTTTCAAAATTATTATAAGTTGGTGACAGTTGTATTATGCTTCAGAAGAATTTATTAATTATGTGGAGCAAATCAGCACTTAGTTTGAAGTTGCCATTCAGTATTCATTTAATAAAGAATAGAAGCTATTGCTGTTGTCCTACTTGTCTTGCAAGTGGGAATGAGCCTGAAGAGCACAGCCTGGGATTAATCAGGTGGGAATGAAAAGAGAAATAATTCCTGAGACAAATTCTGGATTTTAGAAAGACCAGGCTTTGCAGCATGCCCTTATTTGACTGCAGGTGCCCAATTCACCCACTGGTGTCCCAAAATGACAATCTCACTCTACTGAGCTGGCAGAGGTCTGCAAATGAGTGTCCATGTACTTTGGGTTTTATTTTAAGGTCTGTGCCTACTGCCAGCATAGTGCAGCAGGTTCTTTGCATAGCTGCAAATCAAACCCTGGCTGCCTGTAATCCTGAGATCAAAGGAAAGACTGAACTTTTCTAAAGAATAATGTGAGGTATCAGGTTGTTAATTTTAAATGTTATGGCTTGTAATTTTTATTTGTATTCAGTGCAGATACTCAGCACTTCTCATTTCCACTAAGCCACGTGCAACCTTTCATGCCTTCCCGTTAGGGAGGGAGTGTTTTCAGCTATCAACTCCTCAGCAAGAATCAATTCCATAAAAGGAAACACTGGGGGGGGGAATACAACAGCTTTGCAGGGGATGGCTTTTCAAATAAGCTGTGTGATGGATGACAGCTGGAGGATTTTAAGTGAAATTAGCTTGATATATATTGTGACTTTTATATAAATGTCTTAATAAGTAGAAACTTGAAACTGGTTCAATTTCTAGGCTTTTCTTATCAGTCTTCTTTAGTCCCTAAAATACAGAGACCTAAACCCAAATATTTTCATAGTCCCATGTGATGCTGCTTCGTTCCACGATGTTGTATTTTAAACTGTCATTAAAAATCATAAAGCAAAATCAGCTTGCACACTGGAAAAACACGCATACGAAGAGAGAAAGAGACTGGCAGGATCTCAAAGGCTGCGAAGTTCAGGATCAGTTCAGATAAAAAACAAATGCTCAGTTTCTTAACTGAACTACAGAATGGAGGTCTCCCAGCAGATTCATGTGACACTTCCCAGCACAGTCACATACTCTAGCAGTGAGGTTCCCTATATTTGGCTTTGTAAATCATTCCTTCCTTCCTGCCTTTCATTCCAATACTTCCTCACTTTTTCATCTCTTATGATCCTTTTTTTAAAAATCCATTGCCTTAATTTCTTGCAACATTTTTATCTCCTGAAAGAGGAGCTGCCCTTGCTCTGGCTAGAGCAGTGGGAGAAGCTGGAATCGGGCAGGAGCTGCCTGTCTTTTTCCTGATTTTACAGCAGCACACATGCCAGAAAGTTTCTTCCCAGTTTGTGAGATGAGCAGGGATATAAGAGGTTACCTTCCCCCAGGAGTGGAAGCTTTACATAGACCACTTGTCTCCACCTTTTGAAAGGAGGTGGGTTTCACGGGTGGATTGACTGCTGTATGCACAACAGCTAGCTGAGATGGAAGCCTAAGTTGTGTCTAAAATATTCTTTGCCATAGTAGGAGACCAAACTGAAAGCTTTGCCTGTACCCAAGCCCTTTTGGGCCAGCTGAGGCAGTTGGAGGTAGTCAGTAGAGAACTGTGTACAGACTATCTCTCTGCTGGCATAAATCTGGTGAAAGTGGATGCTCTGCTCACTGCTCTAGACATTTTATTAATGAAGGCAATTTGTTGCCAGAAGAGGCACATTGGTAAAATCTGTGTTGACCTGCCTTTCTACTGCAATAAGGTAGTGTCACTACTCAGTCTCCACTGGGTCGGTCTGTCTGCAGACCAGATGCCTGGTTTTGGCTGCTCCTCATCATCACATCTGCAAGGGGTACCTTTTCCCATGCTCCACCTAAACACAAGAAACTCTTTGCATGCCTTTCCTTCCTCCATTCTGTGGGACATTTGTTTAAGATAAAAAAAAAACCCCTAATGTTAGACATGTGGTAGGGACTACATCTGGGGACTGGAGACTGACTGCAGAGAAACAGAGCAAGGAAGGAGCATCCTGTACAAAGTACAAAGGCTGCTGTGCTTTTTATTAGGGTCAGTAGATTAATTTCTGGTTGCCGTATATCACGGCAATCCTGGAGGGTGTAAAGATGCTGGAACAAACTGACCCAAGAGAGGTGGTAATGTCATTCAGGAAACTGTTACTTGGTCACTTCTTCACCTGACTGGATAAAAGACTATTTTCTCGCCAGTCAAAGGTTAAAAGAAGGATTTAGTCTAGTGTGTGAATGTGTGTGCATGTGCGCATGGTTGTTCTGATAGCCAGAAGCAGCAGAAGTGGAAGAAAAATCCAGTCTTGAAGATGTGAGTGTAATTCCCTGCTATGAAGGGCAATTCCCATGTGTTACTTGAACTATTTTCTTCTGCCCTCAACATTGCCTCAGACCTGTTTGATTCCAGGTCGTACCCTGTCTGGTTTCTCTGGGAAAGCTCTCTTTCCCAGGTGTTTCTGGACCTGGAAGGCAGCCCCCTCATCCCTGAGAAGGGCTCTGCATTCACTTGATGGGAATCAGATGGGCAGCATCTTCAGTCCTGTTATACTGTGACGGAGTGATGCAGGAGGAGGCATTTCAGAGGGTGGGATTCTGGCTCCTGAACCCTGAACATCCCTTCCGGACCTCTTATCCCCAGCTTGACTGGGGAAGGAATGCCCAGTGGGCTTGCTGAGCTAGCCCACATCAAGGGACCTTCCTGGCATCTGAATGAAGAGGAACACCAAATATGTCCCCATGGCACCAAGATCCTCCATAAGCATTGCCCGTGAGACTGGACATTTCTCTGCAGCCATGGGGCTGTCTGGAAGCCCTCTCATGCTTGTTAATCCCTTGTCCCTTTCTTTGCCCAGCTGGCCACAAAGCTTCGGCTCTCCTGGAGGAGAATCAAAAGTTTAATTGTCTTGAGTAGTGGTTTCTTCTGATCCGTAGATGAAAAGGCTCGTGCCTTTCTCTTGTATGATGAAGCAGCAAGATTGCTCCCTGGGGTGTTCATTGCTGTGCACCACAGCCACACAGTGGAGGCAGGTACCACGCTGTGGCAGGAGGAGCCTGGGACAATTCTTTAAGTTCTGAAGTCCTTTTTGGCAGCCGTACCCAAAGAGTGGTGATGTGAATTGGCATTTTTGCTGTTGTGCTCCTCCTGAGTGGTGTCCCACTGGAATCTCTTGTCATCTTGCCTTGTCACATCCTAACATACAGCCTGTGCAGACCCCTTGGGCTCAGGTACTACCAGGGTGCCCATGAGAAGCATCGCAGTCCCTGGCTGTTGAGCGGATGCTGGAAGACAAAGCCAGAGAGTGGGGTTTGCATTCTGACCCCACTGGTATGGTCAGAGACATCCCCCCCCCCCCTTATGTTCCAGTCAAATTTAGTTGGAGGTGGCAGAATCACTGCTGGTTAAGGCAGAGCTGGCAGAAGCAAGAGCCAGCATGACAGGGCTTGTGCCTGGGAACAGATGGAGACCCACAACTTGATGCCCTTTAATTGCTTGCTCACAGACTTCAGCAGCATTTTGGAGATATGGCTGGGTTTCCCGAGGGTACTGTGCTCATGTATAGTGAATGCAGCAAATATCCCTTTTCTGCCTGGCTGTGAGTCTGGGTCCTATCTCTGCTCCTGACTGTGGGCATGCACATTTTTCTTTTTCTGGGATGTAGAGGTGAAATTGGGTTAGTGTAGGGGCTAGCCTTGAAGAGGCACTTGGTAAAGGTGTGCATAAGTGCCAGCAGAGCCCATAACCCCAGAACATAAGTGAATACTTTGCCTCTGTTTTCAGGAGGAAAATCCTGGAAGAAAAGGAAAAATAAATCATAGCAACAAGGTTATGAAAGTGGAAAAACAGTAATCAAAAGGAGAGCAAATTATACAGCTTAATGCACTTGGATTGGCGTGACTAGATAACCTCTATTCCAGCAATGAGAAAGAGCTGCCTCACAAAATCAGAGGGTCAGAGGGAAATATTTATAACAAAGCCCAGAGTGGTGCTGTAAGTCTTAAGGATTAATAATAGTAACGCCCAAAGTTTGAAAAGGATGAAAAACGATCTGAGGAAAATTCCAGGCTGTTAATGCAAGGCCTTCAAATGTTGGTTTTTTGTTTTTTTTTTTTTTTTTTTTTTTTAAGAAAAAACTGATTAAAAAAAATTTGAAGGAAAAAAGGGTAAAAAATTAAAAACAATTTCTAAGAAAATTCATGAGGTATTAATAAAAGACTTTAAAATGTTTTTTTTTTTTTTTTTTTTTTTTTTTTTTTTTTTTCAAGCAAAGACTGATTAAAGACATGTTGAAGGAAAAATGGGATAAAATGTGACACAGATTTTCTAAAGATAGATTTTGCCAGACTAATCTAATAACTTTTTGATAAGATAACTGATTTTCTACCCCAAGGAAATTCATCTATTTGGACTTGAGTGAATGATTGGATGCAGTCCATGAAGAGAGCTATTAGTTAGACGGAGAAGATGGGGTTTAGTAAAGGAATTTTAAAGTGAGCAGGGCCTAGCTTCAGGAGAGGTGTCAAGGATGGCCGCAGTAGGATTACAAGTAGGCATCTTCAGCTCTCACTCTTAGAACAGGTCTTTTTTAATTTTCAGAAAGGGTTTTGGCACACGTCTTAGAAGTGTGCTCATGAAGTTAAAATTTGCTGATGCCATGATGCTGAGAGGCAGTGTCCTTACAGAGGATGTTTGGGAAATCATCCAGGAAAAAGTGGATGACCTTGAGGACTGGGACAAAAGAAATGGGATAAAATGTAGTTTTCCACAAATGGAAGGCAAACACATGGAGATTAATTAGAAAAATCCATACTGCAGTGTTTATGTAGCATATACACTATATATGCAGTATAATGTATACTGTAGTGGGAGCTGAGTATTGGAAAGGTGGTGTTAAGGACTGTAGAGCACTATTTCATCTCAGAATGCCTGTAAACCACAAAAGTTGATCTTTGCTTAGCCATAAAAAAAGCAAATGCATTTTGAGGATGCATCAGGAGAGATATTTCCAGTAGAAGTAGGAAAATATTGGTACCTCTGTACATGAACTAGGTAGGAAGTGATGTGGAATCAAAACTCCACTATCTAGGTCAAGAAAATATGCACATTGGAGCAGGTATAGAGAAATGGGCTGTGGTGGTTTGAGTTTTGACAGAATGTTCTCATGGAGGAAGACTAGAAGAAAGGGGCTTATTCAGCTGAGCAAAATGGACGCTGCGGTAACATGTGACTCTTCTCCAGAAATACATCCGGAGTAAATACCACAGAAGGAAAAATACACTGTTTAAAGGGCAGCACGGACATAGGGATATCTGAATGTTAACAAGTCATAAGTAAGTTCAAACTGGAAGTGTAGATGGATCCAAGCCTTGCTGTAGTCTAGGACTGGGTTTATTAATTCTCCAGTCCCATATGCTCCTGCAGCAACTGCCCCAACACAGCCTCACCCAGGGCTCCCAGTTGCACTTACAGCTCAGATCCAGAAATGTCACTGGGAAAATTCGGTGTCTGAGTGCCTTTGAAAACCTGTCTTTAATTGAAAATCAGTCCTAATTTCCAATTAGCCTTGGCCTGAGATTACCTAAGTCTGCTTTTCTGTCTGGGACCATCCCTCTTAATGAAGGTACTGTAGGAAAATAGGATTATCAACCTCAAGAGTGAGGCCTATTTAACATGAGAGAATCCGTAGCTCATTCTAGAGAGTTTTCTTAATGCTATGGAAAGGGAAAAATACAGGAATGCCTGAAGGGGAGATGTGTTATTTTGGTCTTTCAGACCAGTCTATACTATTTGCTATGTCATCTTAGTACTATACCACACATATGCAATTCTAACATGAAAAGTGAAAGAGGAAGAGTTGCATTTAATGTTTTATTTATGGAAATCCTGCACTTGTACTAGAACATGAAAATACAAATAGACTTTAATAAATAGAAATTTGAAGGCAGAAAAATATTTCCACTGCTCTTTGCTCTATCTTAAAATATGCTGGGTAAAGGGCTGAGTTTCTGGAGAGGGAGAGAGTAGAAAACTGCTAAGAAATTCTACATTCAATTAGATAGGGCTGCTTTAAAGTAGGGACGGTTGGTGTCTGCCTAGCTCCTTGAACGTCCTTGTTCTTCCCACAAATTTTCACTAATCCTTTAACACCAGCCATGGCTATTGCTGTAATTAGACACAAAAATGCTAAGCGAGCAAGCGGTAGCAAAGAAGCTACTTGACAAAATCCAGCAGTCCCTTGAGGCAGATGGTGCCAGTGGATGAAGGAGATTTTATTACTTAAAAGGTAGAGCATGGGTTTCCTGAGGTGAATCTCAACCTCTCCTGCCAACCAGCTGCTTGGAGACAACAGTAATAAAAAAAATTCACTGAAGGAGGGGACCTTGTCCTCATGTTCACCTTCACTTTTAGGACAGAACACACTTTTTATGGGCTTTCGGGTCCAACCTTCTTGGTTGGACGAAACATTCTTCATTACTTTTTCATATGCTCTGTCTCAATACACATTCCTGAATAAAACAATCGGGATACAGAGAACATCTTCCATGTAAAGACTTATGTTATCTATTTACATGAAAGGTGAATCTGTACCCAAATTTTCCTATGGAACGTTTGCCTTGTTCAAAATCTGAAGTCAGATTTAATTTTGAACGTGGTTCCTGGCCTATATGTGTGAGACTGTAATATTAAGAGTGTTTTGAAATATAGATGTGAGTCTTCATTTAGTAGTCACATCACTTTTTAATGTATTTTCTGGTATCTGTAACAGTTTTTTCTCAGGCCTTTGACAAGTACAAGAGGTTGACTAATAAGTATCTGGAGTATTTTTATTTTCTTAATTTGGCCTCTGATTAAAGTAAATGGAAATATTTTATGTCTGCTTTAAAAAATAGCCCTCTTTGTCACTTTGATCAACATGTTTGTGCTTATGTTTCCCTCCCTCCAAAACTGAGAATGCAAGTAATTTTCTCAGTATAGTATTTGTATTGCAGTGCTATTAATATCAGCATTATAGTCCCTTTTCAAGCACTGCATTGGAAAATAAGAATATACATAAATTTAAATCAAATCGTCTGCCACTCCTACTACTGCCATTTGTGTCTGTAGTCTCACTGAAGAGCCCCAGGCAAGGAACAGGACCTTTCTGTGCTACGGGCTGTGCGCACAGATCAAAACTGTGATCCCTGACCCCAGGAAATTCAGCATTGCAAATGCATGTATATTGCTGGCTAAAATAGGACTCCTTCCAGACTTCCAGCCAGCTGAACTCTGATTTCTGGCTTGAGACCTCATTCGTATTTAGGACAGAGACAGACTGAACTAACTCCACAGGGCTAAAAAGATGGACTTAAAGAATAGATTATAATTCTTTTAATTGAAAGGGCTGGCGATCAAGTCCCAGGTGGACAAAGTTTTGGTGTTTGGCTATCAGGACAATGATAGGTTCATTTCAGCAGAGGCAAATGTTTGTCCTGACACACACCACGGTCTGCGCTCCATTTCCTTTAAATCAACTATGAGCATGCTGTGCTGGCACGTATGGGTTAGAACATGATTAAGATGTTCCTGCTTCTCTTTTGGTAACATTTACAGAGCATTTGTCCACTACCGACTATAGCAATAACCCCTCCCGAAGAACAAAATAATTAAACAGCTATGTAATACGACAGCTGCTGTGTCTGCCAGTTACGACTGAAACACTTTGCTTTTGAATCATCCATTTTCCCAAATATACTCAATCCCTGAGTAACTTATTAAAGATGTGCACAGACCCAGTCTTAGCCAGGCTGAGTGAAAAAGGAAAAAAGAAAACCCAAAACTGACCCTTGCATTTAAACTGGTGCTGTAGAAGTGCTGCATTATGTTTTTGTAATGCGAGTTTAAGAAAAGATGAAAATAATTTGCTGTACTGCTAGGACCCATTATAAATGAAGAAGATTATCTTTGACTCCTTGCAGAGATTTGAGTATTTTGGAATATGATAGAGTGAGTGTCATGGTGACCGTGCAGCATTTGACAGTGACCAGTTGTGAATAATTGATGTTACCATGGCATTCCCCATATAAAGCCACATTAAAGTTAATTATGTGCAGTGGCAACACTGTAATGATCTTGAAGATAACTGCTGTAGAAGCCAGTATCTGTGAGGAATTAAATGAGGACCTGGAGAAAATTGTTAAAAGTTAAGTTAAAAGATGTGGTCACGGCTTTGCTACAAATATAAAATCAAGAAGATTTCACCTGTTTCTAATTTTCCTTTTACTTATAAAGGCAATTGTTTGCTAGATTCAAGGTAGGGAGGGAGGAGTGGATTTGCTGTTGAGCACAAGCACTATGATCAGTGTATATTAACTCAAGCATATTACTTCTTGGTTCTGGGAGTGGGAGCATGTGCCTAGCAGTGGTGATGCCATGGAGCCTGCCCTACACCACAGGTTGCCAAATAGGTAAATACAGAATGGGCTCCATCTTTTGAGAGAGGTTGTCACGCTCAAAGGATGCTGGTCAGTCCTACTGTTGTCACTGTATTACCTCTGGGGGACCTCAAAGTTCACCTGATGCAGCCAGCATTTGGGATGGTGATGTCCTGCCATCCTGAGACTGTCCCTAGGTAAAGCTGGGGAGAAGAGCACTGGCCCCTTGTGGGCATCTGCTCCTCCTGTCAGCCTTCCCTGACCCTTCAGTGAAAAAACACCTTTTCTGTAGGGTGAGGTCTTGTGGAAAGAACAATGTGTGTGAGCACTGGCGGCCATCAGAATCTGGCAAAAAACCGAGGTGGCCTTGGAGGGGACATCCCACTGTCAGGCCGGTGTCAGCCTCCTGTGTGCCTGGAAAGATCACAAAGACTTTTTGACAAAAGGGCCATGAACTGATTGTGCAGCTGGGGAGGTTTCCAGCTCTCTTTGTGCTTATGCTGGCTTTCCTTGCTTTACAGGCACAGTTTCACAACTCTAAAAGTGACCCTTTTTAGCTGACTTAACTGTTCCTCACCAGCCTTATTTGTCAAGCTTTTTCCCCATCCCTTTCCCACCCCTCCATAGCTTCTCAGTGTTACTTGTTGCAGTCCAAAGAAGTCCTAAGTGAGTCAAACCTGGGTGCTTATTCCCTTACTTTTTTTTATCTTTTATCCCTAAATGTTTGTGATTCTGGATGGTGGCTGTGATGGAGCAGCTACTACACTTATGCAGTATAGTAAGGAATCAACATTATGCAGTTAATGGTATGAAAGGGAACTTGGGAGCAGATGCAATCCTGTGATGGCTTAGGGTTGATTTGTGATGGATTTGGGAGTGGTTTGATATTTTTAAAATATTTTTCATTTTGAAATGTGACTGCTCAGTCTGCTCTGCCACCTTCCCCATTGGCGCTCTCCAGTGTTAAAAGTGATACTGTGTTCTCCTATTCTGTACTTTTAGTTCCTGATCATTTTTGATCTGTCTCTTCACTGCTTTTTATCTGTATATGTTAAATCTCCTTTTCCTTAACTCATTACTCATAACTCTGTTTTTTCTGAGACATCGCTACTCTTTCTTTTCTGAAGCATCCTCTGTTCCTTTCCCTTGCGTCACACTCTTGCTCTATTATTTCCCAGTTTTATCACTATCCCTTTTATTAGTGTATGACAATGGCAGCATCAGCAATGATCTATGTGAAATTTTGCCATATAGTTTCCTTTACTACATCCCATAAACGGAGGCTGTAACTCACAACAGGTCCATTTTGGGGTATAAAAAGGCAATGGATGACTGGTAGTGGTACTAACTTGTGTTTTTTTGCTTTGTGGTACTTGGTCTAGATCACACTTTGTCACAGCAGGTGTCCAAGCAGCCTTGCAGCCCAGGTGCTCCTCTGCATACGTGTTTTCCTTGGAGTGTTTGTACAGCTATAGCATCCCAGAGCCCTTGGACCAAGCCCATCAGTAATGACTAATTCCCTTCCTTGGCTATAATAAGGCTGTGAACTGACGTGCTTTTAGGGAACCAGAGCCAACTCACAGAGGAGTTACTTATGGAGAAGTATTTCAGAACCCATGTCAGAGCAGAGATCTGGGCAGCCCATATAGGATAGGTGCGATAGGTCCCTGTTCTTCCTTCCTCCTTTGTGTGGGTGGGCAACCCAGGTCTGCTGGTTGCTTTTAAAGAGGAGATCATCAGCTCTCATTTTGCATGAACTGAGCTGGGCTGACGTCAGTGAAGCTTTGCCTGTTTCTGCCAGCGTTGAGTTTGACCCATTTTATTCAGAGTGTATGTTACATACCTCAGTATAAATGATGAAGCAGTGACTTAACACAGTCGGTGATTCATAGTGGCAGGCACCTCTGCAGTCCTCAGAGGATAGCTAGATCTTTCCATAGCTGCACTTTGCTGAGGAACCACCTCATTTTCATCCCAGAGTCATCTAGAACAGGTCAGCTGCAGTTGGGAGGTCCAGACTCTCTCCATGCACCAAAACCCCCAACACCTAACTTCTGAGCTTGCTTTATCTTTGCTGTACATTAAAGGAGGACACAGATGATCTCTATCATCTCCTGCCACGGGGGTAACAAGCACCAAATGTTGCTGTAGCTCTTGTGTCAGTAATGTGCCATATGGTGTGATTGTGTTAAGCTGAAATTGGTCCCGTGGATCTCGGTGTCACTGACCTCAGCCCTGCATATCTGTGCTAGTTTTGCTTTTTCCTTCAACTCCCTCAGAAACTACTGCAGAAAACCAAGCATTGCTTTCTCCATCTCTGTTGTTGGCATATTACTGGTGCAGAATCTGTTGTTGCTGTTACGGTGTATTTATTGTAGCCATGTGTTGTGCATTAATCTTGCAGCATACTGTTGTGATGAAGCATCATCCTTGTTCCCCTGTGTAATGATTTCCAAGCATACCTTGTTTGCATTCTTAGGACATCAACTTTTTAGCAGTCAAAACCTAAACTGAGCACATAGAAAGAACATTAGCAAAATATCTGTTGTCTTCCAGACTGGTTGTGGCCCAGCATAGCAGAGAGCAAGCTTGAGCTCAGATGCCAGTTTCAGTACTAAGTTGTGCAGAAGCTTTGATCAAAATACTTTGTGTTTTCCATCTCACTTTCCTTCCTCTGTGGAAAGAGGAAGCTCAGTACATAGCTCTGTTTCTATATAAACAATGTATTCATTGCATGTTGCTGTTAAATATTAAGCAGTGTTATATATTTTATAAAGCTCTGATAAAGCACTTTGAAGAAGAAATTTAAATGATAATGATGTGCTGTTCCTATTTTTCTTTTGGTTTGCTGCATTTTTTTACATATGAAATGGAAAACAAATATTTGACGTATATTTGACTTTTTCACTTTTGATCCTTATTTTTTTTTTTTCACTCTTAAGTAGCCCTTGTTTTCTGACCTAGAATTTTTGGAAAATGAAAGTGGTGTTTTTCCAAGCAGTCCTTTATCCAAGTTCACACCAAAAGCACTGAGGATTTGGACTCCACCCTCTGCCCCAGACACTCCTCAGCATAAAAGGAAAGAAAATTTGTCTTTTAGTAAGATGAAACTGAGCTGGGTTAACATCAGATTTGAGTTGCCAGTCTCTCTCTGGAGCTGTAGCTTCAGATCTTGGATAAATAACTCCTAGCTCTTTTTCCATTTGAAATTGATATCTTCAGCAGTTTACAGTTTGGAGATCTTTTGAATAGGGACTTAAAACAATCTGCTGGACACAGAAAGGATTTGTGGTATTTTGCCCCAATTACCTGGCAAGATTGCCTTCTCCCTGCTTGCCTGGTGCCCTGATCTACAGGTCAGCCTGCTTGAGTTGGGGGAGGTTGCTCCAGATGACCTCCAGAGGTCCCTTCCAACCTCAGCCAGTCTGGGATTCTGCTACTCACACTTTCTGCTCCAGAAAGGCTTACTGTTACTGTGGCTGTGCTGGTAAGATCCTTGAAGGCTTTTGGAGTGACATTATTTTCTCTTTGTGTGATTAAATATCCATTTGATGTAAGATCAGAGCTTACTGAAGTCACTGAAACTTTTCAGAAATCAGGGGAACTAGTTAACCTCACTGTGCAGAGAGTAAATGTGGTGTGAAAATGGTTTTGCATTGCTTATACAGGGAAACAAAATCAAGTGAAAGCTGCTTTCTCTCTCTCTCTCTCTCTCTCTCTCTCTTTTTCTTTTGTTTTTAATGTATATAATATATATAACTAGGTCCATGAAAGATAGACCAAGGGCAATCTCCATTAGCTTGCATTAACATTTTCCATTCAGCAATTCCCTCAAACATCCAGGTCAAAGGAGAATGAATGTGTGCATGACCTACATCCTTCAAAGATAGGGCAAAATATTACTTTCCTAGCAACAGCGAGGTCTGTCCTCTGATTGTCCTCTGAGGTAGTTTATTTCTCATGTCCACAGAATCGACGACTGTTTCTGTGCATCTCGGAAACTGGATGCAGTTGCCACTGAAGCAAAGTTCAAGCAGGACCTGGGTTTCCGGATGCTCAACTGTGGCCGAACGGATCTGGTTAAACAAGCCATATCCTTGCTGGGGCCGGATGGGATTAACAGCATGAGTGAACAGGTAACGAGATAGAAACGTCAAGAACCAACTGTGAAATGTGAGAGTTTTGTCTGCTTATCACAGAAAACAAGCCCCAGCTTTCAGCTGAACATAGACAGGACCATAATGCTTTCCCTGCATCGCTTTGCATTCACTTAAAGCACTGCCAGGTGAATGTCTGTGTAAAGTGTGGTCTTTTTCAAGTGGTAGTGATTTGTTGGTACTGAGGTAGCTCAGCATGAGGGTGAATGCTTCTCAATGCCTGAAATCTTCTTAAAAGTGTTCTAAGTCGAGGGAAACCAGAAGATCCCAAGAGAGCTTAGCATTGATCCGAATACTTAAAACTGCTTTGTTGCCGTGAACAGTAGTGCGGGGCTGGGCTTTGTGAGGCGAACACCCTCCCACTGAACACTGCCCTGAGATCTCCAACACATTTCACATGTGCCACTGAATCCTCAGCAGGAAATGATTAATTGCTGTCACTCTTCAGTTCAGCCCAATTTGAACTGACCTTCCAGACGTGGAAGTATCTCTTCGGTATTACCCCTCCGTTGGTTATTGTGGCCAACATCCACTAGTTGAGGAGCCTAAAGTTCAGTGGAGTTAGACCTCTGTGAGGCTGGCAGTTATGTCTGGGAATAAACCTGCCTCTACAGGTACCTGCCAGCAGCAGCCGGTTGGACTGTGATTCTCACTGAGGTGATTCCTCCTTCCCGCAGGGAAACGATGGCCATGGAAAGGAAACTGTTGTTTCTGATGAAACTATCACTGCACATTTCTAGAGCTGTGGTATTCTTTTTGGCAGGAGGCAGGTGGCTGCCGCCCCCGAAGGTGGTTACTTGGGACAGGAGCTGGATGGTTAATGGGTTTAGGTCTTCTGAGATGAAAGCTGATCCAAGAATGTGAATCATATTGTTGTTCAGTAGCTTCAGTCTGAGGCAATATTATGGATGCATTTGAGAAAAGCTTTAGAAGAGGGCAGTATTCCCCCCAAAAATACTGTTGTCCTGCTCATGCCAAGGTTCATCCATTATACTTTTAAAAATATTATTAAGTTAGTCTGAACCTGGAAACTTTTCACAGCATATTTCCTCTGTCCTCCAGGCTGAAACCTGGGAATACTCTGGCTTGATTCATCAAAGTACCTAATCGTATGCTTAACTCTGAACACATTCTTACATCGTATTTGAGTGAAAGTTAAGCCTGTGCTTAAATGCTTTTCTGGATCAAGTATCCAACATGCAGGATCCCACATCTTGCAGGACAGAGCTCTAAGTGATACAAAGCTGAAAGAAAGAGTAATTTGTTATTTTGCCAAAAGCCAAATGCCCTTAGATTTGATTGTACACATTGCTACCGTGTTCCTGTGCCTCGAACACTAATGATGGGCTCATTAAAAATCCATTCCTCCTGTGTGCAAAGAGAGGGGGGGCTGAGTGATGCTGCAGTGCAAGGCTGAGCTGCAGAGCAAGCCTGGGGGGACTGGCAAAGGCAAAAGCTGCAGGGGCAGCAGTGCAAAGGAGGGGGAGATTAGAAGCCTCATTAACTCTTTAAAACCCTGATACTGCAGCGTGACAATTCTAGGCTCCTTTTAGTCATTCTTCAGCTTCAGCAGGGCCAAAATATCCCATGTGGTCCCCAGGCAGACTCTTTGCTCCAGGCGTTGCTGCCCACACACTACATCTTGCTGGGGGGAGCCCCAGGACCAGCTTTTCAAACTCTTCAGATCTGATTAGAGTCCTTGTGCTAAACACTTGAATTAATTATCAAATGATGCCACTTGCAGGAATTGAAAAAACAGTTGAAGGAACATGTATTTAATTTTAAGCTGCTGTCCCATCCCCATGTTTCAAGGCCCAAACAAAATTTTTTATAATTTGTAATTTTTTTGGTCCTGTTTGTTCCTGTAGCGTTTATTGACTGCTGAATGAAATGTTTTCCCACTGACTGTAGCTGAAATAGTTTCAAATTCTCTTTGCAAGTAACTTCAAGTCACCCAAGAACTCTCCTTGCCTGGAGTAAACTTTTTTTTACTTAATAGGGGCATGAGGCCCCAAATGCCTGTTGCCTTATTCTGTATCTCCATAAGTGCGCTGCACTTAGGATCCTGTGAAATGCTTAAAGCCTTTCAGGGAGGATCCAAGTACCTTTCAGGGACAAACCCTAATTTGTATTTTCTCTGCAAGAGCAGCCCTTCCACACATAAGCACCTACTACCCTTAGCCCTGCATGCAAACAGGAAAAATGGTGTAGTTCAGCAAAAACAGCGGTGGTGGGCTTTTGTTGGGAAGAGTGGTGTCATGGCTCTGCCTGACCATGCTGGGCACTTCCAGTTTCTCTGAAGAGAACTTCACGGCAGCACTCAGGTTAAACAGCAAACGGGCTGTTGTCTGACAGCAAATTTAACAGGGAACCTCAAGGTAGGTGATAAACAGTATCAGGGGTAGCTGCATGCTGTGGTGGATTTATTGCAAAACAAGTGGTGGCTGTTGATCAACACCCCCTACTGTACTTAATAAGCAGCTTTTTCAGTTATAATTTATGGTAGATTTAATAATTAATTTTTTTCATTTTTTCATCTGGACTCATAGTTATTACTGTGGCTGTGGTAACCTTAAGGGAAATGGTGATCGGCCGCAGCAGGTATTTCAGATTAATTCAAATGGCATTGTGGTGGTTCTGTAGTGAAGGGTCAATTAATCTACTTTTCCTCCAAACAGGGCCTTTCTTTCTTAGAGCCAGCAACTTGTAACAATGCTGCTTGGCATTTCATTTAAAATTAAGTCCTTGTTTGCTAGGAAGTGCTATACAAAGCCTTTACGTTTCCAGCCCTTTATGGTATCCATGTTGAAAAAGCTGTGCCTGAATCTAGTCTTATCTTAAGAGGAGCTTGGGATGTTTTAAAAGGTTTTTTCAGTAATTAAAAAGTTAGATTTTATGAACCTGTCATCACAGAAAACTGAATAGAATTACTGTCTTTTTAAAATACCAATGGAAGTACGCTTGCTTTGATAAAAACTTTTCTCTGGTGGGGCCCCAAAGACAAAGAAAGATGTTCCGTTTAGTATATGAAGATGGAGGTGAGGATGACAAACCTAGATTCGCTTGCCGTGCCAAGGATAACAAAAGAAAACCAAACCAAAACTGTCAAAAGAAGTGACAACAAAGAATGAGATTTTACAAAAATGATTGGCTTTTGCTAGTCTGAGGGGCATGTCTGTAACAGAGGTAATAGCTTTTGTTAAATACATACTGTTAGTCTTCACGATATATACTTAAATAATTGTTTTTAAAAATCAAAAGAGAGTTCTGTGTTAAATTTGTCAATTCCTTTGTTTTTTTAACTCCAAAACATGAATAGGGCATGACTCCACTGATGTATGCTTGTGTCAGGGGTGATGAGGCTATGGTGCAGATGCTGCTAGATGCTGGAGCAGATCTGAATGCTGAGGTGAGGACATTTTGTTGGTTGTATCTTTGTTCTGTTATATGTTTACATCTTAAACTATTCCCTGAAACTAGAGCAGAGGGACAATCCCAGGAATTAAAAAGAAAATTAATTTGTCTTATCCTGGACAGCATCACTTGAAATCAAACTGCATTAGGTTAACATTGGGATTCACCGCACAGAAGCGGTCAAGTCATCGGACTTACGCCGCAGGTAATATTGATGTAGATGTGTTTGCACACAGCAATTGAATACAGGCATTAGCACTAGCACAGAGCACAGCCCTTACTGTGCTATGATACATATGTGATAGAATATGATATTGGAAGGACTCCCTGAATCTCAGCTGAGTTGCAATGAAGAGGGCAAAAGAAATTCCCATCTGATAACCTGCCAAAGCTCGAGTATTTCTATGCATTAGGACGTTCCAGCTAAGCTTCCCCAGTGCACGAGTGCAATGTAGGTTCCACTGTTTTGTTTTATAAAGTGCCTTGAGCTAAAAAAATGTTGGATGAGGAGCTTGAAGCTTCTAGAATATAAACGTCTCTTTGATGAATGCACATCACAAACTTACACAATCTGTCCACCAAACAGATCGTTGTCTGACTGTGCAATGCAGGTATGTACATTTTTAAAGAGCCATTTGAAAATCTGTGAAAGAATTATTTGTTAATGATTCTCATTTCAATTTTTTTGAGGTCATGAGTATAAATTAAGCTGTCTACTTCACTTACCTGTGTTCCATCTGTTCTGTTTGGACTTGAGTGAGCGGATAAATTGTAGTCACTGATTTCAGCCAGATGTTTTGCACTTTTAAAAAATGTAATTTAAAAGTAGAAATGGATGTCACCTGTAAGAGACTGATAGCCATTACTATCTGATTGCTGTTTGGTCCCTTACGTGAAATCAGCTGATGAGTTCAGCTCCCCAGATCCAAGCACACCAACCTCGAGAGTCGGCAATAATGAAATACTCAAATCCTTGGTAGCACTCTCGATAGGCACACCAAAGACTGGATGGGCATGGTGACTGATCTCTCCTTTAAGCCTGCTTGTGGCTTAGAAGTGAGATGGCATTATTTGGTTGCTAGGACAAATTTTTATTAGGAGCAATCCTCCCAATTGCTCCAGTAATCTTCCAGACTGGAGCCAAATGCAGATTTAAACAGTTCTGTTTTTCTGAAACTGCTGACATCAGAGAGAACAGCTCCAGTGAGGAATGTGAACCTCCCTGATTCATTTCTGTAGAGTGTTTGCTCTAAAATCAAATGAAAACACTTTGGGACAAGAACTGTGAATAATTATGGTGTGCAATTATAAGATGATTTGTGCACACCACAACCAACTGTGCAAATTGGGCAATTAGAGAAAAAAAAAAAAAAGACACATCAACCATGAACAAAAATAAATACTCTGTCAGGTGCCTGCAATAATTTTCTCCCTTTCACTTTGCAAATCAGTTATATGTATGTATGTTTCCAAAAGTAGCCACAAATGCTGGGTGCCTCTGTTTTTGATTGCCCATCTTTAATGAAAATGGACTATTTCCAGATGTGCTGAGAAGCTGCAATTTTCTCTGGAGTCAGTGAGCCCCGTAGCTGCTCAACAGATCTCAGCTGAGGCTTTAAAAAAAACTACAGGTTTTTTTGCAAACACCATGTTGACAGGAAAGAACTCTAACCAAAAAAAAGGAGCAAAGGAGTTTAAATGACTTAATTTTCTTTGCTACTCGCCACGGGCTGCCCCAAACAGTGGTGGGAATCTGTGCTTGAGGAGGAGCTGGATGCGTTCTCTGAACCATGATCCTGCCCATCCTCACCCTCTGCTGCTTTTGTTCTCCAGCCTAAACACCAAAGCTCAAGCTGCTTGATCAGGCCTCTTCCTTCTGAGCAAACCCGGAGTGCCTTTGCTCAGAGGCCAGCACACTTCTGTTGCACTTTGAGCTCTCTCTTTGGCAAATCTGGGCAATAGTAGCCAGGTGCTGGTGCAGATCTGCTCCTCTGGCAAGCTGTGGGATCTGCATGGGCTCTTTAGATTTTGCCCTCATCCCTGTCCTTTGGACTAAGGGCCTGGTTGTGTGCTTGTAGCAAAACACTGCATGTGGTGCTTGGAAATGCAAGCTGCTAATGCAACTAAGTATTTAATAACTGCCCCTACTCCTCCGCGTGAATAAAAGTACTGGCTGATGAGACACAGAGATGGTGCATCTTTTACCCTGATTTTGGTCCTCCTCTGAAGATCAATAATAAGATTTTGAATTTTAGTGTCACACTCCATCTGAGTGTGCAGTCTCGATTCCAAATGTTCATTAGATTTTACCATCTCTGTGAATCTCATCAATATTGATGTCTCCATCTTTAAGACAGGGAAACTAAAGTAAGGAGTGGTTATTCATCTTCCCCGACATCGACATTAGAGGCACCAGGCCCTAAGGTGTAGAAAATGGAAGGAGCACTGTGAAAAATATCATTTTGTTTCTAAGGATTTAGTTTACTAAATCTCTTAGAAACTTAGAATCTCTCTCTTTAACTGTCACCACACACTCTTTTAACTCAACTCAGACAGGAGAAGGCAGTAAAAAGGAGTTTTCTTAAAACATTTTTGAAGTGCTACTCTATAACCCTCACTTCTCAGATGTCTTTTTTTACCTCCAGTGGGAGAGGAGGAGCCTGGAAGCACAGCTGTGAACTCTAGGTTAAGGCTTGTGATGTGTCTTTCATGACAGCAGTGACAAAAGTCATACTGATTTCTGTGGAAAGAATTTCATTATGCCTGGAGCAGTCCCGAGACCTGGGCCTGTTATTACACGGTCTGGAGAAGTCAGTGGGAGCAGTCCTTAGCTGTTTAGTGTCCTGATCCATCCCTGCTTCCCCGGTGTGTGCTGCTGTAACCAGCTGTGGATGTTTTGACCTTGTGCAAAAGTATCTGGTGGCCAGTGGTTTAGATGGAGCTACAGAAGTTGGTAAAAAGACTTAATTTGGTATGAACTCTATTCAAGCTGTCAAATCAGCATGAACAGTTTTAATATTGAGAAAATTTTTGCAGGGGAAAAAAAAAATTAATTAAGCGAATCATCTTATAAAGCACCTTTCCCAGGTTTTCTGTTTCACTTACTCCCTCACATGCCTGGCTTTCAGGCAGGTTGAATTTTACTACATATAGCTCTTTAAAAAAATAACTTTAATTTGTTTGTAGGTTGTCAGTACTGCTCATAAATACCCATCCGTCCACCCTGAGACCCGCCATTGGACAGCTCTGACATTTGCTGTGTTGCATGGACATATTCCTGTAGTTCAGGTATTATTGTATTTCCCTACCTGCATCTCATTCTTTTGTTTCTCCTTTTCAGTTCTAATTACATCCATCTCAAACCAGTTTCCTCTTGTCATACTCATATTGGTTACTTCTGCTTCTTCTAGAGTGTACTGATATTTAACAGACCTATTATGTAGCGAATGTGCTGTTCAAACCTTAACCAATATGAGGTTTTAAATAGGATAATTTTAAAGCAAAGTTGCACCAAAGAAAGTCTGACAACTCCTTGTGCTCCTTCCTGACCACTTGTTTTATATGTTTGTTTATTCATTCATTACGCTTTCTTTCACTATAATATTCTAGCGAACACAAAACCACTGCCTTGGTGAGGGAGTCCTTGTGCTGCTCTAAAGAGGGAGAAGCACTCGCTCTCCTTACCATATTGAGGTGTTGTGTGGGATATGCTGGTTCTGTGCTTTGGCATCTCAAAAGTTGAGGTTTATTCTTCAAAACAGCTATGTCTATGGCACACTTAATGAAACACCAAAACTGTGAAGACCTCAAGACAGAAATGGCCAAGAGAGGACTAGAGCATAGGCTCAATCCTGCTCTCCTTGGCCACTTTTGTTTTCGGCATTGTTGTCATTTACGTGGAAGTGTCCCCCGATGAAGATCGCAGCTTTTGGGCTCATTGCTGCAATTGATTCTTAAGAGTTGCCTTTCTTTTTGCCATGTCTGTGTATAAAAGATGGAGGCAATTGAAATCTGATCCATATTAGGATGGTGCTGTGCTTCTAGAAGACCATGAAGGAAGGATGCTTGTCAGGCTAAATTTCAGTACTTCCATCTTCAGCACATTACTTCCTAGCACTGACCTTACCCCATTTCCCATTCAGAAACACTGGGTTATACTTTTTTGGCTCTGAAGTTTGACACTAGTGTTCCTGGTGTCTGGCAGCATAAAATGAGCAAAAAAAGGAATCAGTTTGCCTCTGTGAAACAATGAATAGAATTTGCATGTCACTTGTCTCCATTGTATCTGGTTTGCAGATAATAAGAAGCATTAGACTCTCATTCGTCACTGGTCATGAACTGTGAAGATTGTAATACCCCCAGGTGCTCTAAATGGTGAATTTTCTTTCTAGCTGTTGCTGGATGCTGGAGCAAAGGTAGAAGGTTCCTTGGAGCATGGAGAGGAAAATTACTCTGAAACACCTTTACAGTTGGCGGCAGCTGCTGGTAAGGACTTTCTCCTCCCACTTCAATAAATTTTTCAGTTGGGGTCTGTGGTTTAGGTGAGCAAATACTGGATTTTTTTTTTTTTAAAGTAAAAATGCATCCCTTGACTTGCAGGAAATTTTGAACTGGTCAGCTTGCTGTTGGAGCGAGGAGCTGACCCCATGATAGGAACAATGTACAGGAATGGCATTTCCATGACTCCACAAGGTGACATGAACTCTTTCAGTCAGGCTGCTGCACATGGACACAGGTAGAGTGGGGACAAGTCTAGTGGCATCCTTCAACTGCTTATTTTTCGCCTGGGCATCTGGTTTGAGCAGATGGGTGAAAGTTCTGCATGAACAATTAAACATGCCACCAGCTGAGCAGAGATGGCTTTTTGCTAGCATGTGAATTTAACCAGTTGGTGGTACAAGCTGCTTTTCTGATACCTGATTTTAAAGAAAAGGAAAGCGACGACTCCTCGAGCATTACAATGCATTGGTTGTTAAGTGGCAGCTGATGTGATGGCAGAAAGGAATGCTAAAGGCATTCTTTCTGAGTTTCTTGATGTATTTCTCAAGTTTGAGTGAATTGTGTCTGTACTACTGCAGCCTTAATTTTTGTTGAATACAGTTTCTGCATCTGTGTTTCCTGTAAAGTCCTGTGTGTCTTAATGTTGTATGTATGCTGCAAATTTAAAAAAAAAAGTCATGAAATGAACACCTGACATGCATGGTCTTGCAACGCTCAGGAGTTGACTGCAGTGTAATGGATTAGTATTATGATCTTCACGTTCCTACTTTTCTGATTGTAGCCATCCAGAGGAACATAGATACAGGTTAGAGCCAGTACCTACCGTCTGTTTGCTTAGAGACGAGCTGCCAGTCTAACAACATGCTAATGGCATGTCAGGGCGGGTTTGCACAATGTTGCCCATTTGGAGGGCCTGAGAGGGACCCCTGGGGCAGAGAGGACAATTTGGTTATGGGGGTCTCGCATTTACTGCTCTGGCCTCGCTGCTAGCTGGCGTGAGTGGGAGCCCTGTGGCCAGGGAGGACCTGGGGCTCTCCTCTGTTCAGCTGCCGGCTGTGCACGTTGCAGGCCCTGGCTCTTATGTTCCTACCTGTGCACTGCTCATGCACACTGACTCTTACCTTTCTGCTGCAAATTTGTCTGGGATGTGCCATGCCCCACTGCCACCCTACACTGGAGTCTGAGCAGGTGCAGGGAGGACTTCAGAGTGCAGGGTGAGTGGGATGGGGACCAGCCTGGTTTCGCTTCTTAAAGCTGCGAAACCAAGATTGACTTAGTTAAGACAGATGACGTTCCAGTGGTAGGAACCTGAGGGCACAAGTCTCTGAGTTTGGGCTTTGCTATTTGATGGCCCAGTGGAATTCAGTGGCTTTGCAGAGCAGTCCCGAATGTGCTCAAACCCGCCCTGACAGTCCTTGTTGAATGTCTAGCTGCTCCAGCTTTCCCAGACTGCTTTGAGTGTTAATTGAGTGGTGGTGCTTTTGGTAGCTCCAAGCAGCTCCCCTCTCAAGTGGCCATCATGGCAAAAATCCAGAGAGCTTGTCCAGAGGCACCTTGGCCTTCCCTCATTGCAGGAAGAAGGCTTGAGTCACGTTTAGTAGTAGTAGCTGCCGCTACTCATGTGACATTTGTACAGTTCATGTCATGACAGCAGCATCTTGCAGATGTGGCTCAGGCAGTGCAGGTGGGCTCCTAGGAGTGGTGCTTGCCTCAGGACTGCTCTCAGCCAGTCCTGACATTAATTGAAGTAATTTCCTGGATAGGTGTCCTAACTTGCCCCATCGCAACGTTATCCCAGGCACAAAGAAAGCCAAGCTGCTGACTCTGCTCTCCTGCCCTCTTTCCCTCTCCCTCTCTCTGCCATGCCATAATTGACAGGAATGTCTTCCGTAAGCTGCTTGCTCAGCCAGAGAAGGAGAAGAGTGATATTCTGTCACTGGAGGAGATCCTGGCTGAGGGGACAGACTTGCCTGACTCGGCAGCAGCTCCGCTGTGCGCCAGCCGCAACAGTAAGGCCAAGCTGAAAGCCCTGAAGGAGGCCATGTACCACAGCGCTGAGCACGGCTACGTGGATGTGACCATTGACATACGGAGCATAGGTCAGTCCTCTGTCTTCCCTCTCTCCTCTTCCTCCAGGGAGGGACTGCTGTAAGAAATGCATCTCTCCTGATGGGATGTTGCTTAAGCTGACCACAGTCGCACCTTCCTCAACCTGGGTGGAAACAGAAGGTAATGGGGGATCTGTCAGCTTCCCAGACCATTTTGACTCCACTGTGCACCCTGTTCAGGGGCCACTGGTGCTTTTCTGAAAGACAGAGTGGTTTCCACCAGCAGGGATCTTCACAGCTGGATGGCAGAGGTGAGGCTGCGGGGCAGTATTTGGCTGCCATGGGCCACCTACAGCAGCTCCTCTTTTGTGTTCTGCTGTAAAGCAGTCCACCATGAAAACATTGATATTTTTTGAGGTTTGCGAGCCTTTGAAGGCAGGAGCAGGAAACGGAATTCCTGGTGTGCTAGATTTGCCAGCGTGGGGCCTGAACATCATACCAGCTTGCTGGGAAATCGCTTCTGCCCATGGGAAGGGTGGCTGTGTAGTGTGGAGGGAAATCGGTCTGGGCTGTGTATTGACCATCCTCACAGCTCTGCATTTAGAGAGAGAGACCTGAGTGCCTGACATGCCTTTGCCTGGTGCAGTGCTCCAGCCCTGGGGATATGTGGTGTGGGTCAGGGTGTGTGGTGGTCTGGGTCAGGGTGTGTGGTGGTCTGAGCAGTGGCTTACTGGGTGGGCTGAGCCTGCAAAGACCTGGTAATGAATGGGAGGAGAGTGACAGGGCTGCTTTCCAGGTGCTGGACATTAGCTGAAATAGAAGGAAACCCCTTTTATAGCCAAACACCAGGCTTGCATTTCCTCCCACTCCATTCTGCAAGAGAAGAAACTAGGTCACATCCAGCCTAATGCCTGAAGAGGTACATTAGCTCCATGTGCTTTCTCACTCAGTGCATGAGAGCTGTTCTCTTTTAAGTTCCTAGAGAGTGGTTCTGCCGCAACACACGATTTAAAAAGGCTGATCTGCTTAACTTGTCCAGTGCTGTTTAGGGAGAATAGTAATGATCAGGAGAGGACATGGGGTAGTGCTTAAAGAAAGTTTTAATCTAAAGACCACCACTTTGAATCCAGGTGGGTAGTGACCAAAATCAAGTTTTTTACTGTTTGATGTCTCTCCAGGGTTGCATTCAAACAAATGAGCTTGTGTAAATCTAGTTTCCAAAAGGCTTTTACATAACAGAGCACCACAGCAATTATCACAAATTGGCATTCTCAGCAGAGAAGCTGAAGGCTAGATGAATAGAGAGACCACAGTCCTCCCTTTTCCTCCAAATGGAGGAAAGCCTCTGTGCATTAGGTCTGGGATGTCCTGACAACTCCAGCCTTCTCACTTGAGGATAAATAGGAATTTGATTTCTAGAGTTATGTGGCAGCTTTTTCTTAAAACTTAGTGTAAGTAAAAAAGCAGAAGGGCACATCCTTCTCTGAAGCTGGGAATGAGCTCTGTCCTCCATCCACAGGTGTTCCCTGGACGCTGCACACGTGGCTGGAGTCCTTGCGCACATCCTTCCAGCAGCACAGACGACCCCTCATCCAGTGCTTGCTAAAGGAATTCAAATCCATTCAAGAAGAAGAGTACACAGAGGAGCTCATTACGCAAGGGTTGCCTCTGATGTTCGAGATATTGAAAGCCAGCAAGGTAGGATAACATATGTGTTTTAACAAAATCAGCCTCATTCCCTTCCCATAAGAAACAATACTTGCAATACTGGTTTTGTACAGCTGTCCCAAAGCTTGTTCAGACCATATAGAATTGTTGGTTTTGTCCTATGAATTTCAAGGTTTTTTTCACTGCGGAAGCGTGGGTTAAAACCAGACAATCTAATCACATCTCATGCTAGAACAGCTTAATATTGATGCTAACAATAAGCTGGAGAGACCAAAGCAGCTGATGCATAGTGGTGAAATTAAAGTCAAAAGGGTCCCTGTAGTGTGGTAAGGGATGTTGATAACCAAACCAACCCAAAGAGTAACTTAGCACAGCTTGTTTTAGAGGACCATACAACAAAGCTAATGTTCATGTTTGCTTTGCATTTCTTTAACCTCTCACATGACTTTCTCTTCCCTTCATGTGGGATTTGGACTCTTACATTTGTGGGGAGACTGGTTTCTACAAGCACAGAACAGGATAATTTTTTTCCACGTCTTCTGTGTGTTTGTACTTGCAGCCTCCCCAGATTTCCTCTTACAGCTGACATTTTTCTTAGCCAGACAAATCAGACTGACAAAATCTTTTGAGGGAGGTACCATTGGGTATGCAAGTATAATAGCAAAGGGGGTGGTCAAGGTGCAGGCAGGGAGAGGAAAACACCTTACCTAGTGAAGGATGGACACTTCCTTCTGATACTTGTTGTTACAGCCAACTTCTTCTTTCTTCTTCTCTACTGGTCCTCATGGCAGTCATTCGCTCCCAAGGAATGCCCAATCAACTTTACTGTTACCAGAAAATAATTTCTTACCCAACTGTACAGGTAACAACAAGGAACAAATGATTTTTAGCATGTACAACAATAGCCTAAATAATGTGTAAAGGGGAGAGGTTCTGATATAGGCACACAACACTAAAAGGTTCCAGACTATACTACAGCTAGTGAAAGCCTACATGGATTTATTTCTTGTATCCAAAAGAGGGCTTGGACTACAGTCCTGAGCAAATCTTGAACATTTGTTCCAGCAGTTGTTCTGATTTTCACTCCCAGGAACCTTCCCTTTGGGACTGGTTTGTATTGCATAGGTACTTACAGAGAATATTTTAGATGGCATTTAGGAAATCATTCCAAATCCTTGGATTTGTACATTCCTTGTTCTGAACTCACTTGGGTTAATGCATGTTCACCCAGAAACCACCAGTAAGGTGCTGCTTGGTTTGAAAGCTGATATAAAACTAATCATATTGAAGGCTTAATGGAGATTAAGTTTAGGCAGGGTAATTTAGGGTGAGGGGCGGCTTTGCTCTTCTCCTGGGTTGCTGAAGCCAAGGCCAATGGTTATCGCTAGAATAAGTTATTTACATAGGATTATAGCTTTGGGACATGTTAGACTGGACCTTCCAGAGTGTGTTGTAGGAGACCAGGAAACAAATAAGGCTGCTACCTTCTGCTTTGGGTTCACTTAAAACGTAAAATGTGGAGGCATGAAACAACAGAAGTATCACAAAAACCCCTCCACAAGAAGAAATCTGTGCTGATCTTTATTCCTGCTTCTGGGCCTAAGGGAACTGTATGTCTTCACTCTTCATGAGCATGCATATTCACAAACACACACACGCACACTGCTTCATATTCTTAGAAAAATAATGAATCATTCTGGGACACTGTAAGGATTTACAGATTGTCTGCAAATGCCATGAATTATTGCAGCAGTTTTGTCCAAACGGCCCCTCACAAAGCTCTCCCAGACAGAAATGAGGACAGACTCTATGTAACCCTTTGGAAGGAATCAAAAGAAATTCATTTGTAGGAGAATGAGCCAATAAAAGTTTTCCCTGGTCACTCTGTAGAAGGCAGCTGAGGAAAGCTGAGATTCAAAGGATCTTATGTTCCCATTCTCTGGAAATGCTAAGAGTGGAGACTGTTCTTTATGTATACCCACAGAATGGAATTCTCCTTTAAGAGGTGCAGAAGGGCCATAACTGGTTTACATCCCTTTCTTTCGATAGCAAATTGTAAAACTCTGCATTTTGTAGAGCTGTGGGGAGAGGAGCTTGATTTGCCCACACGGACATCCTTTTCCCGGTGGGCTGGAAACTTCGAGAGAGATTATGACTCTTGCTAAACATCATAGTCTGGCCCAGTACATTTCCTTAATGAGTTTTTCAGGGCAAAAAATATGCAATAAGCAACTAGGAGGCACAGAGCCACTTAGCATTTCTTGACTGATGTAAAAGAAGATTTGCTATATATTGTGATTTTTTTTTTTTAATATATTGTGTATTTTAATTGCATGGCAACTAGCACCTAATAGAAGTAGCGCTTTGCACTACTATAAATAGTTCTAACTATCCCATAATCTCAGAACAATTTACAAATATTAATGAATTGAGACATGGAAAAAGATCTTGTCCTCCCTTTACGAACAGGGGAACTCCGATAATTAAAGAGCCAGATTTTCAGTGCCTCGTAGTGATGGTCTCGGCCTTGGAAGCTGTGACAACCTGGATAAGTGAGACAGAAATTTGTAATTTGAGTAATTTGACCAGAGAACCTCTCCACAAATCTCATAGAAACAAGGCAAGTCTCAGAGCAGGAAGTGCACCTTCTGCCCCAACCTTCTTCTTTTCTCTGTGGGACAGAATGTTCCTGCAGGTTCCCAGGCCATGCAAAAAGGCCAGATACTACAAAAATGAAAAGATTAAAGTGAAAATAACCAATACCTACAAGAACACCGTCGGACACAAGAAATCCCTTATGTCTTATTGGTGTTTTTTAAAATGCTTGTTCCTAGAGGGCCCAGATGTCAGTGTTTATGGGGAAGCTCTGCCACCAGCCAGCGCTGATGCTGGTGTCCTGCAGGGTGGCACTCAGTTCCCATTTATGTGCTGGGATGCTGACAAGCAATAAAAATACTATTTGTACGAGTCCTGATGCTGGAACACAGAATGGCAACAAAAACTGGCAAATAAGGCAAAACCACTGAGCTGAAGTTCCTAATTTTATTGCCTCTCTTCAAGCAATGAAATAAGCGGGGAAGAACTGTGAGTAGATTGCACATTGGTTGGTTGTTGCTGCACTAAAGCCCTGGAGGAGGACTTCCAGAAGCACAAATGAAGGTTCAATGCCCAGCTCATGGTGGCTTCCAGTGGGATGGAGCACTTTCATTTCCTTTCATGCCTTTAAATGTCTTTATCAGCTGCACCGTTGAGAATTGGATGGAGAGTGGAGAAGTGGCAGTATTTCCATGCTGGCGAGGCAGAGCTGCAAGAACAGGCAGAGAATAGCTTTACAGTCGCTCCCCCCATGGTTCCTGCTGTCGTGCAGTGTGCTTGGGTCAGTACCAAACCAAAGACCAGAGATGAGGTACTCTGGAGAATGCAGCATCAGCGGAAAGGACACAGAGAGCTCAGTTTAAGACACTTTCCGAGGGGCAAGCAGAAATCAAACTGGGAAAGCTCTGACACTAAAAACGTCCGTGAATTGATGGTTGATTTGGGCCACCAGATAAGTGGGAAAGGTGCTGCCATTTCGGGGTGGATTGAATCTCTGTGGCAGATAAGCACACAAACATAGCCTTTTAGAAGTGGTTTAGACAGAGCTGCAGGAGACAAAAATCAGAGAGAGGCTTCTGGGAGTAAGTAGCCTTGAGCTAGACATCAGCTGCTGCGTAGAGCAGAGTTGAGTCCCTCAAAGCTAAGATGACACAGGACATCTTGTTACAGAAGAGGGATAGGAAGATGCAGATGAGTTTCTGCCTGTCAGAATCTGTGGTGTGCTCTTCTTGTCCTGGGGAAACACCCAAACTTCTCACTGGAAGCTCTCCTTTGCCTCCAGACAAGGTTGACATTTGCTTTGCCTGAGCTTGGCTCTGAGCTGGATTGCTCTCCTGCCCTGTGTCAGAGGACCATATTTGCCTAAGGAGTAGGTAGATGTGCTTCAGGGCTGGCCATGGCTCAGAGGTTGGGTCCCACAAAGTAGAGACTTTTAAAAGAGCTACATGAAGGCTGCACCCAGATCTGCAGGCTTGTAGTGCCTGAGGTGGGGCTCACAGGTCAGCTCTTCTGTTTTTGCAGGGAGGTGCTCTTGGAGATAACATGATGAATGTGCGGGATGCTTTTGTCCTCTGTCAACAGAAATCTTGAGCTGTTTCAGTTTGATCTTGACATTTCCACAACTTGAAAAGAGAGAGACTCAAAACCACAGCCTTGGAAGTTAAACAGATCTGGCCTTTGGTGGAGATTGGTTTTAGATTTCCACGCTGGAGCTCAGTGTGAGCTTGAATTGTCATTAAAATCACCCAGCTCCATCCATGCAGACACGTCAGCACCGTCGCTGGTAGAAGGAGGTTATGAGACAGATTCATCAACTGCTTTTTTCTGTATACAGCAATTCACATCAGATTGTCCTTGTCCTAATTTTTTGAGAAAAAAAAAAAATCAATCTTTTAATTCCATATAATGTCTCTTAAAATTTTCTCCCTTCTCTCCCCTAGTATGGGCAAGGAGCTGCTATTTGCTATTGCATTGGATCCTTTATGGTCACGCGTCACTGAAGTGTGTGTGTTAGTACCTATGTGCATTGAATGCACCTGCTGAGGTGTTGTCTGAAGACACCTCTGCCTGACACCGTAGGAGCCTCACACTAGGAAAACTTGGCTTAGGACTAGGAGTATTCCTGCTAGTGTATTGTCCAAGACAAAATCAGCTTGAAAAGTCATGGGGGGCATCCTTCATCACCCTTTCTCGGTTGTGTCATGCTGCTTTCTCTTCAGCCTTTGCATCCATTTCTGTCAGTGACAAGGTGATTTATTTTAAAATTCAGCCCTTTAGCGAGGTGTTGAGTACATTGTGCAGCCAGGCTTGTTGAAAGGTGCAGGAAACTACTTTGCAAAGATGTTTCCTGAGAATTTGAAATTCCTGCCGAGTTTTCCAGCCTCTAGAAATGTACCTATAGACAGCCGAAGAATCCCGCAGGAGTGCACAGGCTCTTGTCAGTCTGGTGTTGACAGTTATTGAGAACAAATAACAATTCAAAACAGTAAGCAGTTTTTAAAATTCCAGAAAGGATTCAGGCATGAGGGTATCTTTAGAGACCTACCCTATTTAGTTTAAAAGTTAAAGTACTGTCAGACACTTGGAATCAAAAATGTCTTAGAAAATAAAGATTTTTAAATTTTTTTTTAATACAACTTTTCAGAAACAGCAGCATGTAGCCTCTGTCACAGATGCAGTAACTACTGAAAACAAAAAGTTCACATCAACAAACAGAAAGCAGCAGGAAAGGCTGAAACACCTGCTTGCTCTGTTACAGCAAAATGTTCAGGAGCTGAAGCTTGAGATGGGCATCCTGCTTTTTTATTGCTATGGTCTTTCTTGATTTAATTCCTCTAAAACAAATGATGGGAGAGGTTCTTCAGAGAATGTCAACAGACTCAGCTCGTGTGTCTCTTCTACAAAGTCCAAGCACAGTGTCAGCAAACATCGGCTTTCCCCCAAGGTCTGCATGTAATCTTAAAGTGGCATTGGAAGGTGAAGAAGCTAGAAAATTCCCCTTTTTGTCCTTTGCTTCATGATGGGCTGAAATAAGTATTTAAGATGGACTTGAGTGAAGCTTGTGTTTTGCTGTATGGAGCCAGACTACTCTGTTCTGCAGGATGGGGTAGAAGGGAGAAGTGAAGCCTGTACAGTGCTCAGGCAGACACTAGGTTGTAATCAGTTCCTAGAGGAAAGCCCTTGCTTGGGACAGTGCTGTGGATGTTTCTCTTGCTTGGAGATGGGTCAGGAAAGACCCCTCTGTGCTAGGTGAAATTTTACTTCCTTGTTAAACTGCTTTTCAACAGAAAATCTAGGTTTTTAATGACAGGTTTCATTAGAATATTTGTTCTCCACATAATATGTTACTGTTCTTGAAAACATTAACACCTGAAAATGGAATATTTTGGCTGATGATTGAAATACTTTAACTGAAGAAAAATGTGTACTTTCCACAGAGGACACAGGCGCACCAAGTAGTGCACTAAAAATAACCCTGAAGAACTCCAGGATGCTAAAGTGCCTGCTTCTGGGTTCTGTGGAGTAGCTAATGTCTTTCTGTGTGATAAGTAGTGCCCAGCCTGTATCTTTTGGCTGGGACTTGAAGTGATTTTGTAAGGCAGGTTTCACTGTTCTCAAGTAATTGCAGCGATCTGTCATGTTGCCCATTGTCATTTGTAGTACTTCTCTGTCTAAACAGTTCAGAGTAACCAGGACGCAAGTAATCCACACATGTACATCGTGCATTCTCCATATGAGATGGAAACGCCAGGTACCGAGTGGCATGTCAATAACAGACTGTTAACCCTGTCTCATGTTTTCATAATGCAGATGCAGCTTTGTTCTAACATAGGTTTGCCTTTGTTTTGGTTTGGTTTTTCCCCCCTACCCTCTGTCTGCCTTCTAAAATGTTTCCCAGCCAGAGACAGGAGCCATTTCTTCATTTGCAATAAATAAATGCCATGGATATGACACCTGCCCTTTTCTGGGCTCTCACCCAAGATTAAACTGTGCCCGGGGATCTGAGCTCTTTACATATAATGCACAGCTGTGATACAAAGAGCCTTTTGAAAGGGAGGTTTGGCAGCTTTCCCAGAAGCTAACTGAAGGGTCCATTTTTGCCTTACCTGTGATTAGTTCCTTTCCATTTGTATTTGCAGTGGAAGGACTTGAGCCCTGCACTAACAAAACCCATTTTGTTATGCAGTTCACTGCCTCTAACTGTATCTTCAACCTCTGGGGCTTCCCTACCTTCGCAGCTGTTGACTAATAATAATTATGTGTATGCTTGCTTAATCTAGAAGTGACCCTCTAAAGTGGCATTTAATCAGTTTTGAGGCAGCTGGCAAAAGTGAATTATGCTGGAGGACCATAGCGGAAGCACCTTGGCAAGGATGGAAAAGGTTCAGGGAGATGGTGAAGAAAGTCTCATAGAGTTTGGGTGCTCAGTGCTGGGGCGTCTGTGGAAAGCCCTTTCTGTCGCCTCGCTCTTTTTCATCTCTTTCTGGGAAGAGAAGAGCATGAACAGAGGAATAGTTGAAGGCCATCCCAGCATGTCATGGGAGGAAGTTCATGGATGAGCCCTCAATAGGCCTGGGTATCCTGAGGCTCTGCTGCTGCTGGAACAGCTGCCAGGCACTACATGTGAAATGGGTGACTGGAAGCAGCGCATGTGCTGCTTTGCATTTAGCAGAGAGCTGGGTTGTTCCAGCATTCTCAGGCACAGAGAGAGAGGGGAAAAAAGATACATTTCCCAGCACCCCTGTTCCCTGAGCAGCATGTTTCCTCTGCTTGGAGGGGAGAGATGTGTAATGAGACACCAAACTTGGAAGAGTAAGTGTGATTTTTCTGCTTAACTTGGTGAGCTTCTGGTTTTGGAGCTTTGTGGTAGAAGAATTACCCAGAGGGCCTGGCATACGTAGGTTAAATGCGTATTAATGGGGCTGAGCTGGTGAGGGTGACATCAATAGAAGGAAAGCTTGAAGTACTGCTTGGCATTTCAGAGGCAAAGAAAAGCAGCATAAATTGTTACCACTGTAGAGGGCAGACACGTGGAGGTGGTGGGATATCTATAGGCCAGTAAGGAGGACTAACCAACGGGTTTTGAGCAGTCCAGAAAAATGTCATGTGGGAATGGAGGAGCCTATGAAGAAGAGGCAGCTTGAAGCAAAGATCAGAGAAGAGCAAAGCCTTAGCTCAACCACTGAGTCCTGCCTGAGTTCTCCCCTTAAGAGCTTGGAGTATAGCCACCAAGATGACATGTAACTTCCACAGGTACTGGAGAAAACTGGCTAGGTATTTCCCACCTGTGTCCAGTACTCTATAGGGCCACATCCCAGTATGGCCAGGCTAGATTGAACTGGGTAAGTTGGAATGGAACAAGGGTATGTGCTGAAGACTGGAGGAGCCTTTCCTGTGTCCTGCCACAGACCTTCATCAGATAGACATTCAGAGAAAAATACACCTGTACTCCCCACCCAAGTCTTCACCTCTTTTCAGATCAATTGACTTAGTCATCTCTGCTCCAGCAACTTGAAAACCTTTAGCTTTGCTTCAAAAGAATTTATGAATTCCCCTCACAGTTCAAGTGCATTCACCAGGAGTGGGGAATTCCTTTAGATCTCTGCTGAGGAATGCTTTCAAGTCAGGAGACAGCTTATATCTACAAAGCTAAGTTCCTTGCTCAACAACCAACTCTCTGCTGGAAGCACCATCTCCCTCAGAAGATTCACTGTTGTTCCCTGTTCCCTCTTGCCTATCTGTAAACTACCCCATGGCTAGGTAAATATTTTTATTGCATCCTATGCCAATCTTTCTTCCCCCTCCCACAGTAGAAGATGCGCATCGGCTCTCTTTGACTGCGAATGGGTGCCCATGTCTGAAAGGAAGCTGGCCTTGCTCCAGATCTCAGCCTTGCACATCCTGGCACAAAGTTTTCCAACATCAAACTGAAACAACAAAACAAACTTTGCTGTACTCCTCCAGTGTTAATGTTGCCGCCCACAACTGCTGCAGTGAGCTCTTGCAGCTATTCTTTCACAGTCAGCTAGTAGGGTCATAGGATAAACAGGGAAGAACTATCCAGCTTCATGCTTAAATGGGATGGATGTGGTAACCAGGGCAGTGCATGAGCTTCCCAGTGTGGCCCCTGTGCAAAGGGGAAGGTTGAAAAGGCCAGACATGTTCTCTCTTCCGGAGCAATGTTGGTGCCCCAGGTTGTGGACACTCAGAGGTTGTTTCCAGCTACTTCACAGGCAGCTCAGCTCAGCATGCTCCAAGAGCAGGATTTGGCTTTAAAAAGCCATTTTTTTCCTCAACCATCCAGTCACAGACGAAGCATCCCTGAAAACTCTCCTCTGTGCTGCCTCTTTCTGCCTGGTTTATTGATAAAAGCCAGCAGAGGCTCTGCAGTGAGCTGATCCAGGACCACAGCCCCATGAGCTTGGCTGCATGTGGGGTGGTGTGGGAAGTGAGCTTGATCTGCTCTAATGGCTCACCACTCCCCTCCCTGTGTCATAGAATCATAGCAATGTCTGGGCTGGAAGGGACCTCCAGAGGTCATCTAGTCCAGCCCCCTGCTGAGAGCAGAGTGTCCTGGGGAGAAAACTTTCTGTTTGTTAGCAATGACTCTAAATGAGCACATGCTTCAGCTTTCTGGACGAGAACATTTTTTGGCCTTTCAGTGGCATGTGTTGTATTTAATGTTATCAACAGAAGCCAAAGGTTTCCAACCTCCTGTCTGCCAAATGAGATCAGTGTCCTGCAGCAGAGGTTTGAAGCTCCACAGTGTATCAAGCCACTGTCTATCTGATGGCCCCACTTTCTTTGATGTGCTGGTCTTAAGGTCTCTTTTCTGGTTGTCCGATCTCCATTCTGTGCCTCAGGGTTTTTAAGCATCTCTCATGTGAATGTATCACATCTTCAGCTAATTAGAGCTTAGTTTACACCAGGTTTTTCGCAGGCTTGTGGACAGTCAGATGGAGAGATGGCTTTATAATGGGCTTGTATCTGCACACCACAGGGTTCATGCCCCAGTGGTGACCCAGGGAGCAGGCAGCACCTTGCGTGTGTGGGCAGGCTCCCATGGGGTTGTCTGCGTGCACAACCTGTTTATCACGTTGGATGGAGTTGTGAACAGGGATCCTTCTCTCACAGCTGCGAGGGTTGGGCCTGTTATTGCCTGGACTTGATGAATGTCGATGTGCTGTTATGCGGTGCCATGACCTGCAGTGGTGTGTGATCTCCAGTTCCTAACGAGGCACTGGGAGGTCAATACCCAGATTTTCCATTTATGCATTCCCACAGGCACACCCAAAGGAGGAGAAGCATTGCCTTTGTTGATGTATATGTGTTCTTTTAAAAAAGCTATTGCCCAGTCACAGCTGTGGCTGGGACTGGTGAGTTTATAGACCCACTAAAACCTCAGTGACATAGAACGTGTGAGCCCCAGCAGATTTGAGAGGGAGCTGTCAGCAGCTATCTTCTTCAGTGCAGTTACTCTGCTTTCATCCACTGCAGGTAAAGGTGAACATTGCTCTTCCAGTTCCACCTCTCCTTTCCAGAAGCTTCCCTCTGCTCTGAACTGTAGAATTATCCCCATCCTCTGTTGCATTTACTGACTACTTAGCATCTGCTGGATCCAACTGGGAGCTGCTCTGCTGGTAATCAGCATCCCCCCAGACACACTCCTCCCTGGCTGACTCAGTCGGCAGTGGTGCTTCGGCACAGCCCTTCTGAGCAGAGAAGCAATTGCTCTTTCTGCCCTGTCTGTCTAGAGCTCTCCCCCCCAGCCCTCCCGGCAGCTGAGTCACTTCCTTTTTTAAATCTGGCTTTAAATCTTCCTTTTCTCTTCACCCTGTGATTCACTCCCTTTGTGAAGTGCTTTGCAGGGCTCTGGCTGGAAGATGATGAAGAGAGAGATGCTCCCAATGCGAGACATCTTCCTTGTCTCAGAGCCACAGCGGTGAGCCCCTCTCTGAGGGCTGGTCCCTGTGCCATGCTAAACGGTGTCCATTATATCAGTATTACTCTTATCCTAGCATTTCTCTCAAGGCTACATCTGACGTAGTAATAGGAGCCAACTCCTGCCTGCAGGCAAGCACATGTAATTTCCTTTGACATCAGTGTGTGCCTGTGAGGGCACAGCTCTACCCTTTCCCACCCCATCTGATTAGATGAAGTAAGGGAGTCATTACAGGATGTCTGCCACCCCTCCTCATCCTCATGGGATTTAAGGAGCACCGCTGTTAAAACTGAGCTGAAATGTTGTTAAAACTGAGCTGAAATGTGCTCTGAGAAAGGAAGGCTGCAATTTCTGCTCCACAGCCTGGATATATTTTTACTGTAACATCTACACTCCTCGGATGTTTCTATTAAGATTTTTTTTTTTTTGTTCCTCACCTACTTATTTCCTTGGCCTTGGACTCACTCATATCTAAGTGCCTTGCTTTTTCATGGTTTTCTGGTGTGGAAGGGAATCACTAACCAACAGGGTAGTTAAAAGATGTAGTGATGAATTAGCCACATGGCACCATTGAACTTGCTAGACCTGCTCCGGTTACCAGCAAAAGCTTTTAAATTGTGCTCTTGACTGTGACTTAGGTAGTTAAAGCACTAAATACATTTTGCTATCCTTGCAGCTTAGATGTACGAATATTCAGGTTTCTTGGGTGCTTAGGACAGTGTCCTGCAGATGCCTTTCCCCTGGAGTCTGGGCATAAATGGATATGGCCAGGGACCAGACCTGTTTCTGTGGCTTCCTCAGGACAGTGTTGCCCAGGCTGTTGCCAGTGGTCTAAGAGCACATTAATAAAACATTTGGGATTGAAAGAGGAGATGCAGTGGCAGACTGATGCTTCAGTCACTCTGCAAGGGAGGGTCCGTTTGTGAGACTGTTATGCTTAGAAATGCAGACAGGCTTTGCAGCTGTATCTGTTTCATAGCTCTGAATTTCTAAAACAGGACCAATGACCATTTTCTAAAGAGCAACAGAAAGTAATTTTCCAGTGCAGTACATTTGCAAATGAAATTAAATTGCTATTGTAAAGGAGATTTGTTTCAATGGAGGGGAGAGGGGCTATGGAGTTTGTTAGGAAAAGAAAACCTCTGATCCCAGGAGAGGACCTTTCATTTTAACTGATTCCTACAGAAGACACAGCAATCAAATAAATGAGAGTTGCAGTTTATAAGAAATACTGATAATCCTAAACTCTGATATTGAGGAAAGCTTCAGCGATCACAGTCTTCATCTTAAAAACAGGCAACTCTTGAGGACGCCATAACATCTTTGAACACTGATTTTACCTTACATACTAAGCTTACGCTGTATATTTTTGTTTTCTTTTGCTTAGAACGAAGTGATCAGCCAGCAGCTCTCTGTCATTTTCACTCATTGCTATGGACCCTACCCTATTCCAAAGCTCGTTGAAATTAAACGCAAGCAGACCTCTCGCCTAGGTAAGCGTGACTTGAAGATACTTGCTGGTTCTTCAAGGAGAGCTGTGGGAAGTCTGTGTAACTGGCCGGGTACTATGGGGGGACACAAGTCAGAGAAAAACCTGAATTTGAAAAGCAGAACTAGAAAAAGGAAAGGTGCCAGACTCAGCCTGACCTGAAACTCCTGCTGAAATCAAGAGGGTCATCAGGTGTGTTAGTGGGACCGTAAATCTGCAGAGATTTTTCTGTGTTGCTAATTAGGCTGGGATCCTAGGCTGGGATCTGAGCCTGGGGCCTGGAGCCAAACAACTGCCCAGATCTCAAACTGCCCTGTCTGGCTGCAGGTGATGCCGCCACGGCTCAGCCCTCCCAGCCCAGCTTGGTTTGATGTGACTGAGAGAAGACCTGAATGATTTTCCAGGAGCCTCTTCCCCTTGGAACAAACACTTCCCCACACAGGGAGAGGGGCATAATAGAGTATAAATGAGTGTAGGGTCCTCCACCATCCATTCAGCTGCAGTTTGCTTTGGGTAGCGGAGCTGGGTGGCTGTGCCAGCTCTGCACGGCTGGGACACTGGCTGTTATCTCAGCAAAGGTCATCAGGGACTTCAAAGCTTTGAATTCCCTTCCTCTGAACTCCACATGGCTGGCTGGGGCACTTCTGTCTCAGGCTGTCCGAGATAGCTTTATGGGCTTTACTCATTAAAAACAATATCCTTTTCTGCTATTGTCTTCTTTTGTCAAAACAGGAAAATATTCTGTATGTTCATGACCTCTTCCAAACTAAAGTTATTAGCTTTTTTTATTATTATTATTTCTTTTTATGACTCTAGATCCCCATTTTCTTAACAACAAAGAGATGTCAGATGTTACATTTCTGGTGGAAGGAAGACCATTTTATGCACACAGAGTGTTGCTATTTACTGCATCACCAAGGTAAAATAAGGAGAAATTTCTGCTTTTTAACAAAAATAATATTTGAATTTGTGGATTTGCTACACACACACACACACACAGGCACCCCGCTGTTATAATTCTTTCAGAGCTAGTGGCCCAATCTTCAAGTTTTTCCTAAACAGAACATTTCAGCAGCTTGTTTCTGGTTGATCTGTGGGACATTTAACAAGTGCTCCCATCACTAGATTCCCACTCAGTAACTGATCTGTGCTTCTGGCCATGCATCTGACTTCATTCCATTGAGGCACGTTTGCATGGAGCTTGTTCCTTCATCCAGCTCTTATTCGTAGAGGAGTCTTAATATTTTGATTCTTAACAATCTTTTTTTCCTGTGAGTGGCTAAATCCTGCCTTGCATTAATGTAGACAGTCTCCAGGAGAAATAAACTGCTATCACACAATTCATTGACATCATTTGACTTTTTTTTAAATAAAATTAAATAACTACAAAACTATCATACTATATCCAATAGCAGTATTTGTAGTCTGTCCCCTGTGCTCAGAAGGCTGGATGTGGGTTACCCAGCTCACCCCAGCCTTAAAGTTGCCAACAAACCTTATTTGCATGGAGCTTTATAATTAACGATGTGCTTTTAAAGACATTTAGCTGACCCTCCATAAGAGCTTATTTTAAATGTGGTAAGGACAAGCCACTGAGTTTGGATAGTTTGAGCAATGTGGGAATTGGTCCTAGATGTGCTGCAAGTTGGCAGCAAGTTGGCAGAGTAAAGACATTTGCATAAAGCAGCTGCAGTATCTGACCCTGCCTTCAATTAAGAAATGGGTGTTTAGTTTTAGAGCTTATTGGTACAGGTACAAACACATTCCAAACTCCAGCTTTAAACCTGCTAAATTGTGTTCATAATAGAGTTTGACCCTTGTAAAAGCAATTGAATTGTTATCTGTATTTTAATTAACAAGATGCAGTCATGATGTGGAAAAGGTTACCATCCAGCAAATGCTGGTCTTGATAGGTAAGCCAAGCTTTGTGCTTCTACTGGAAGGTCAGATGAATTATCAAAATGAACAAGTACAAGGTCAGATATTTCTGAGCATGCATTTCACATTTTTGCCTTCTGATCAAATGGGACTATCTAATTTTGAGAAATAGATTGCTACATATGTATATATGTCACATAAATCTGCAATTATTAACTTTAAAAGTGGGGTTTTTTCCCTGAAACTTGTCTGAATTTCAGGTTTTGATAGAAAACAGCAACCTATTGAGTTTTCTCTCCTGCATCTTCTAATACAATTGTATTGAGCCTGCATAGAAGTAGTAAAAGTCTTACTGTAGTTGTTTTAATATTTTGTTCCAAAACGTTTTTTAAAGCAGCATAATGGACATAGACTAGAATTGATCTCCTTCGGAAAAAATGTGCAGGTTTTAAATATTTCAAGTCTTCCTAAAAGATTGTGTTGCCTCCAAGAAAAAAAAAATAAAACCAACCAACCAAAAAAACCTACACAAAAACAATTACTATGGTTTTGTAATATGCATCATTGTAGAATCCGAATTTCCTATGTACATTTTATTCTGTTGTGATAATAGTTGTATTTTTCCAAAATTTCAATTTGAAGTCTCCTAAGAGAGAGGCTTCTTCCTTTTAGTTTGAACTTTATTTTATTTTAGTTGTCTAAATCTTGATGCTTTTTGGTGACAAATCCATTCATTTCAGTGTACTGTTTTTGCAAGAGCTGATGCTGTCCTTCCACTTCGCTGTACTTTTTCACAGAGATAATTGGGCTGGTATTTCAATCTTGCTCCTTTTTATTTAGGTTTAAAGCATTGCTGTCTAGCAAGCCCTCATCTGATAGTACTTGTATTGAGATCAACTATGTGAAGTACCCCATCTTTCAGGTAAAGTCAGTTCTCACATTGGATTTGAATGGAATGTAATAGGAACGTCATACGTGCCCTGTTCAAATTAGTACAGCTGATAAACCCATAGCTCAGAGTAGTGGCTTCATGAGCAAAGGCATCATTTCCATTCATACACTAAGCTGCAGAGTGCTATTGTTTGCAAATGTCGTGCCTGATCACAGACAGTAGCATGCATTTCACTTATACAGGCTATGCAGACAAAGCAGTGCATGTCAAGGTAAAACACTCAATTATTTTTTACTCTTGTTGGCTCTTTCTGTATTTAATGGACAGGCCTGGATGAAATACAGTTCATTCCCTTCCATAGCAGCACCTTTCAATCAGTTATTTTGCCCTGAAAATTCAGAGCTTGCTTTCTGTATCTGTAGCATATACCTGTATATGCTTCCCTTTACTTAAGTCAGAACTCAAACAGTTCCATGTATCGACTGTTCACCGCTGCAGATAATTCCCAGCTGCCCACAATAACTTCAGGCTTGTTGGAAGCTCACTTCGGGGGGATCTGAGCTGGCTCATCTTACAGTGCAAAGCCTCCTCCACTCTTTTTCATCATGCGTACACGGCCCCATGCAGCAGGGTGAGGGTACGAGTGCCACTGCCATGGAAAGAATAAGGGAATAACCATTATGCTATATTTTCCTTAATCAATAAGGTTCTGAGCATACAGCGAAATACATTGAAAATTCAAAATTAATTAATCAGCTTCCTGCAAACTGTTTAGAGATCACCACAAAGTCCAGACAATGTGACTGGTGAGGTTTTGGATGTTAGACTACCTGTGAGAAGGAAATATTAAAGTGTACAGAGAGAGGGAAAGAGTAATCAAATACATCTTGAAATCAGGAGGTTTAGGCCAGTTTTATCTACAGATCCTTGGTGGTGTTGGAGAGCCTTGGGTATTGCCTACAATCTTTACATCATCCCCTGTTCCCTGATGTCTTGGATTGCATTTTATAAACACTCACTTTGTTTTATTACAGCTTGTTATGCAGTATCTTTATTATGGAGGTGCAGAGTCACTCCTGATTAAAAATAATGAAATTATGGAGGTAAGAGACATTTATTATAATTGCAGTGTAAGCAATGCTAAGTGATCCATGTACCATTCACTCAAGGGCATGTGCCATTGGGCAAGACATGAGCAATTTTAAGAGCCACCAGTGCCTCACCCAGATTGCCCAGGCTGTCCACAGTCCTGCTAGTCGCCCATTATGGTTACTTTTACCAGTATAAAGTTGCCTGTCAGAGAAGAAAGAGTTAAAAAAAAATTATGATCACTGAGCAAAAAAGTATTTGAAATAAAAATACCTAGTTAGATGCTTTGAGAGCTCTTTCAAGAAAATGCAAATCTGGTGTTACCAAAATCTGGAAC
>JAAGNO010015332.1:76458-99656 GCA_033439905.1 Ceryle rudis
AAAATAAAATGCTTAAACACTGTTTAGAAAACAACAGCAATAAAAATAAACACAAAAGCAAAACCAACAATGCAAAAGCAAAACCAACAACACAAAAACAAACAAACAAAAAACAACAAACAAACAAAAATTCACTGTGTCCCAGGTGAATTGCATCAGCATAATATTCCGTTCTGTCTCTCTCAGCCTAGTAGGTGAGGTGCTTTGCTCCAGCTGGGCTGGACAGCTTCTCTCTGCCACACTCTTACTTCTGGTTTATTAGCTCAGGCTATTAAACCAGATCTATGTCAGCAGTGTAAAAGTATCCTGTCTGGTTCCTCACTCAGGAGAATTCTTAGGCATGTACCTTGCTTTAACAATGGGAGAAATCCCACTAGAGTCATGGTTCAGTTCAATTTCAAGTACATAACTGTCAGATTTTCTGAATAAATCCTTAAGCTACTCCCCAAGATACGGAGACTTCTTTGCCTCTTGCTCACTGCATGTAAAGCATCCAGTGCCATTGTGCCCATTTGCAAAAGCCAAACCAAGGCATCTGGAGCTGACCGAGCCTTCAGGGTAGCCGCGCATTCATAACACGTATGGCTGTTAAGTCACCCTCTTCCCAATACTGTGTGCTGTCTTTGCCAGCTATAACAACTCCAACTAAACAGAACTATATTTGAGCAAATTCATGGTAGTTGTTCAGGGAGTTTTCCTATTTACAATCACCAAATTATAGCAGCTAAAAAGAATACAAGACAGTAAATAGGAAAATCAGAGCTGCTTAATCATCGGTGTACAGATTATAGTCTGCCATCGTGATGTCTGTTGTTGCCTACATTAGTTAGTCTGACCCTATGACACTACTGTCTGGGGCATCCATCTGAGGCTTGGCTTTTACCAAGGTACTGCTAACCAGAAATTGGGAGCAACTCTTCTTTAGGGTATGAGCAGCTAGGGTGAATCAATTCTGAGGCCTACGGGGACATTGGTACTAACCCTGCTGGCAAACAGAGGATGGAACTGGTTGGGACTGAAATTATCCCTCTCCAATGCAGATGGTGAATTTTTAACCAAGCATACCCACTTTGACTTTCTGATCTTTATGGGAAAAGGTCACTGATTCCTTATTTCACTAATATTTTTGAAAGAAATGCCTGAATTTTTAACCCTTTCTGAAATAAGGAGTCTTGGACAGCGCAGTGCAGCAGCTTTATAGAGGTGCGTGTGTTTATCTCCTAGGCTGTTAAAAAGCTTGTGCTGCAGTTCAGCTGGCTTCTTGAACTACTTTTGTGACATCTCAAAACTTCTGTGACTCAGGAATGTATGACTGATTGATTGATCTGTTGATAACAGATCTGGCCACGGTTCTTCACAGTTTTAAGTAATTACAAACTAGCATGTGACTGCTTGAACCAGAGAGGCAGCTGGAATAGGATTTGCCTTTATCTTTCAAAACTGCATTTAGCAACTTGCCTTATTACAAATATGATAACAAGAAGCACCAGAAATACACCACAGAAATCTTTGCTGCAATTCATAATTGGGGCCAGCTGGCTGCTGTCACATCAGCACTGCAGATTTCTAGCTCTCAGATTTATTTATGGGCTTAAAGCAGAGGTTGAGCAGACTGCATAGGAGAAGTCAGAATGTCATGGAAGTTTCAGGGATTTGTTCCCCAGAGCTCCTGCCTAGCCGAGTGAGAACCCTTTGGAGATTCACAGGATAGCTTTTGGTTGCACAGTCCTAGGTGATAAGGGCTGTATAAATGCCTAAACACCTGAACAGGTTGGTCTAGGAGATCTGGCTGTGTTAGGGCCAAGGTGTCAAGCAGTGAAGAACCCCAATCTGCTTCCTAAGCCAGAGCAAAGATACAGAGGCAATGACCTATCATGCAAGGCCGCTAAATTAAATTCCTTTTCCCTGGTGTAAAAGAACAGAAAGGTGGCAATAGGGGAAGCCTTAACACTACTGAGACCAGTTGGAGAACTCAAAATTTAACTCATTTTCACGCCACAGGCTTCAGGTCATGCCTGCAGTGTACAGTGGCATGCAGAGATCCCAAGGCAGTGCCAGTCCAGGTAGTACCTCCATAGGGTGGGTGCAGGGCCAAAGAGGGAGGTCAGCTTGAGTCTTGAAGGCAGGAGAGCTGTGGTGGTGCAGCAATGCAGCTGCATGACACTAAGATGAGCGTTAACTAGGCAGTGCCTTACACCAAGCTGGTTCCCTCCTTTGCATTGTATCCTGCTGTGCACCCGCTCCTTGAAGTAACATGAGCCAGACAGTGTTTCAGTGCCCATGGCCTAGACGTGACCTTACTGCGGCTCGTGAGCTATAGCAAGGAGCATACAGACCTAACTCCCATTTCCTTGAGCCTGCTAAGGTGACAGATTTGAGGTTTATTGCTTCTCTAGATTTTTAAGACTGCCCAGGGTGGTGGTCATCATCTGGTTTGAATTCCACTTAGTATTGGTCCTGGCCCTTCTGCTGACATCTCTGCATCCAGCCCAGGTGCTCTGTTTCAGCCAGAGCTTGGGGAACAGTTGAACCAGAACCGCTTTTTTTTCTGGAATGTAATTGCAGATCCTTCCTTGCAGAGTCATGTTTGCAAAGTGACCAAAGACTCTCTGAGCTGCCGTTTCCTTTTTTTCTCTCACACCTCCCCCCCTGACCCCATTCCAAAGTCAGCACTGTGGATCTGAGCAGCCTGTTGCGGTTTCTCCCTGTACAGCTTCCCAGTGTGATCTAGAGGGCACAGCAAAGAGTTGAAGCAACCAAGCAATCTTCTCATTCTGTTTGTCATTACTTTCATGCTGAAACAGGGGCAGAGAAAAAAATAGAATGAAACAGTAAGAAGGAAGCTCCAATTCTGTATCACTCAGCAGTTCTGACTTTTTTTTCCCCTTGCTTTTTTTTTTTTAGCTTCTCTCTGCTGCTAAATTTTTCCAGCTTGAAGCTTTACAACGACACTGTGAGATCATTTGCGCAAAAAGCATTAATACAGAAAACTGTGTGGATATTTATAATCATGCCAAGGTAAAAATAACCACATTTGCTTCTATGTTATGTGTCTGTCGTCATACTCGCAGGTCAGTTTCATGATAAGTAGTGATAGTTTGTTACTTATCTAAGATTTGTTATTTACTGGGACTGAGTGGCTAATAGATTACGTAGTGGAGTGACAGTACTAAATCACATAGTGTAAGAGCATCTGTGGCAACTGCTCACGCCCTTCACCAAGTGCCTCAAACTCAATTTGAGCGTAGCACTGTGTGGCAGACCTGTCCCTTATCATGGCAACTCAAACTGCTGGAGTTGCTCAACAGGAATCACCTCACTGAATAGGACACTTCTCTTTCACCTTCCAAGCTCTATTTTCCCATTACAACTTCCTGTTTCCTCCTGCCTGAAGCCCACTGGGGTGATATACTCAATGCTGGTGATATCTTGTCAGTATATAAAAGTGCCACATTGTCAAAGTGCAACATCTTCAAGCTGTGCAAGGACGGTAATGAGAATATTGTCTTGGAGAGATTCACAGCTTGTTATCGGAATTAAATTATTTACTTAGCTTGTGAAGGTGTATGCTTAGTAGTTAGACTTTCAGTTGGAAGATGGATATTACATACAAATAGTTGCAATGAAATATCTTTAAAGAATTCCTGACATTACTTGTTTTTTTTCCCTATAACTTACATGGTTTACACAAAAGGTAAAATGGTGCAACATGACACAGGGGTTTGATTGAACAGAGTAATCCTGCAGATTGCTCCAAACCCCTGCAGATCTGACCTCCATTCCCATCATCAGGTATTTCCTACAGAGAGTAGTAATGTTAGGTCTTGATGTGCAGGTAACATGCAATCAGTGTTTCAAATAGCATGAAGTTCCACCTATAAAATGAATAAGAAAAGAGGTGTATCTGCAGGTCGAGTTATTGTAATAGGAAAAAAATCAGCAGTGCAGGAATCATTTGAAAACTAGTTATATTCTAGCTCATGCAGGAAGCTCTCGATTTGTATTACTGTTACTAAAAGTAAAATGAGTAATTTTGTTATAAAATCACAGGTTTTCTTTGCATTGTGAAATGTGACTGTTATTTACATCCTGATTGAAGCAAGTTCTTACATGGAGCTTTAGGCCTGTCTGAGGGACAGGTCAATGCCAATGCTGGGACTTAACAAACCCTGTGGCTATATCCAGCTCTTAGTTTGCCTATAAGGGCCTCAGCCCGCAAGTTTTTTCTGCCTGCAGCTCCCAATGGAGGCACTGGAAACCATGTACTTGAGAGGCTTTTACGGCCTGGGTCGTGTTTGTGCTGACGTGGGTAGTGCATTGCAGAGATAGCCAAGCTAGCTGTGAATGAAATCCCACATCACCCTAGAGCTTTGTATGGGCTAATTTACCCTGCTTCCAGTAAACTACCAGGGCTGAGCTTTATACCGCTTTAGCTAGAAGGTTTCCAGGACCTGAACTCACAGATTTAAAGCTAGTTCAGATACCTCTCTGTTACGCTGTCTGCATAGTGGAGAAGACACGCCGTCTTTTTGCTCCCTGTCTGTGTGATGTGCAGGTGATTGATCTGAGCACATATCATTCTGCTCCCATCACACAGTAGCTTCATTCGTTTGTTATGTGAATACAAGATAATGGTACATGGTGGAAGAGGCCAGATGGTCCTGATGAGCCAGGGGAGTTCACAAGCAGTTCAAGAGCAGCTTGCCAGCCAACTGTCTGCCTTTCCATGCTGCTCTCTGAAGTGTGGAAGAAGGTTGTGTCAGACCACAGTGCAGATGGGAATAAGGTGAGCAGGTACCAAAGCCAGGAATCACTGCATCAGCAAGGAGCAGGTTTTGAGTAACTTGCTTCTGTTGTAGGTGCCATTTCTAGACAGTGCGACTTTGTAAGCTCAGCTGAACCTGCAGGAACTTGAATGATTCTGAAACTTGCCTTTCCAGATGGAGATATGTGAGCAGGTTGGCCCAGAGACACATGGAGCACAGTCTTTGTCATCACAATTGAGAGAAAGATAAGATATGATTTTGGTGGAAGTGCAGCATCAAGTGAGCACAGATTTAGAAAGCTATGCTTCGTGGGGGTTTAGGTTGTAGAACAGTGTTTAGCAGAGTGGTGAGCTTTGTAAAAGGAGCTGTAGGAACAAGAAATTGAGACCCTGGGTTAAAGAGGTGAAGTACTGGTAGGAAAGTGAGACTGTGTGGATTTGATCACATCTACAATTTAAAAACTGAATTGAAAGTATTAAAATAATAGAATCATAGAATACCGGGTTGGAAGGGACCTCTAATCTAACCTTTCTTGACAAAAACAAAGTCTAGACAAGATGGCCCAGCATCCTTGTCCAGATGAATCTTAAAAGTGTCTAACGTTGGGGAATCTAGTATCTCCCTGGGGAGATACTCCAATGGTCATTTGTTCTCAGTGTGAAAAATCTTCTTCTCGTGTCCAGTCAGAATCTCCACAGGAGTATCACAGAGTTGGAAGGGACCTTTAGAGATCATCTAGTCCAACCCCCCTGTTAAAGCAGGATTGCCTAGAGCATGTTACGCAGGACTGCATCCAGATGGGTTTTGAAAGTCTCCAGAGAAGGAGACTCCACAACCTCCCCGGGCAGCCTGTTCCAGGGCTTTGTCACTCTCACAGTAGAGAAGTTTTTCCTCATATTTAGATGAAACTTCCTGTGTTCCAACTTGTGCCCATTGCCCCTCATCCTGTCACTTGGCATTACTGGAAAGAGTCTGGCCACATCCTTCTCACACTCACCTTTTAGATATTTATAGACATTGATAAGGTCTCTTCTCAGTCTTCTCCAGGCTAAATAGTCCCAGCTCTCTCAACCTTTCCTCATAAGAGAGATGCTTCAGTCCCACATGTAACTTGTACCAATTACCCCTCGTCTTTTCCATGTGATTCCTTGTATAAAGGGAGCCTCCATCTTCTTTTTAGCCACCCTTTAAATACTGGAACATGGTGATAAGGTCTTCTCTAAGCCTTCTGTTCTCAAGGCTGAACAGACACAGTTCTCCCAGCCTTTTCTTCTATGGCATGCTTCCCAGTCCTTTGATTGCCTTTGTGGACCTGCTCTGGACCCACTCCAGCCTGTCCACATCTTTTTTGCATAGCAGGGACCAAAACTGAACACGGTATTCCAGGTGTGGCCTGACAAGCACTAGGTTGAGTGGGATAATGACTTCTTTATCTTTGCTGGCAATGCCCTTGCTGATGCAACCCAGCATCCCCATGATGCAACCTGGAATTCTTTGATACAGGAGCACACTGTTCACTCATGTTGACCTTGTTGTCCGTGAGGACCCCCAGGTCCCTTTCCATAGAGCTGCTCCCCAGCTGGGTAGATCCCAGCCTGTGCTGCACTCGTGGATCACAGAATCATAGAAGGTAGGGGTTGGAAGAGGCCTCTGGAGATCATCGAGTCCAACCCCCCTGCCAGCACAGGAACATCCAGGGCAGGCCACACAGGAACAGATCCAGGCAGGTCTTGAAAGTCTCTAGAGAAGCAGACTCCACAGCCTCTCTGGGCAGCCTGTTCCAGTGCTCTGTCACTCTCACAGGGAAGTTCTTCCTCATGTTGAGATGGAACTTCCTGTGTTTCACCTTGCTACCATTATCACTTGTCCTATCACAGGGCACCACTGAAAAGAGACTGGTCCCTTCTACTTGACACCCACCCTTCAGATATGTGTAAACATTCATAAGATCCCCTCTCAGTCTTCACTTTTCCAGGCTAAACAGCCCCAGGGCTTTCAGCCTTTCCTCATAAGAGAGGTGTTCCAGTCCCTTGATCATCTTTGTAGCTCTCTGTTGGCCTCTCTCTAGTATTTCCCTGTCCCTCTTGACCTGGGGAGCCCAGAACTGAACACACTACTCCAGATGTGGTCTCACTAGTGCAGGGTGGAAGGGGAGGAGAACCTTCCTCAATCTGTTGGCCACACTCTTCTTTATTATGTTTTCCCAGGTGCAAGACGTTATACTTGGCTTTGTTGAACTTCATAAGATTATTGTTAACCCACTCTTCAAGCGTACCAGGTCTTCCTGCAGGGTGGCTCTCCTTTCTAAAGTGTCCACTTCCCCACTCAGTTTGGTATCATTGGTGAAACTCGTCAGTTTGGGATCACTTGATCACGTTATTCAGATCACTTCTGAAGATCTTAAACAGCATTGGGCCTAACATCTAGCAAGGCAATCATTTGGTTAGTATCACTTTAAGGGTTTAATTTTTCAAAGCCTTTGTCACTGTTCTTTACTTCCAGAAAGAAGTAAAGTAACTGGGCAAATTGGATTTATAATGGTGATTGATTCGTTGCCACTAGATAGCAGTTGTGTTTTAATGTCCTCAAACTCCCAATAAAATTCTTTGGAGTTTCAATTACGTGCCTAGAACAGTCAGCACTTGCACAGGTTGCAGTCTGGGCCTCAGTTTGTTATTTCCTCAGTCTGGTGAACAGGGATAAATGGTGTGTTTCAGAGAAGAATACAGATTCACACATATCCTCACATCCAGGTGCAAAATAACACACTCATAATTTGATGAAAACTTGCATGCTTTAAAATCAAGTTAAATTCATTCATTTTCCTTAGGAAGACAGGTTCTACCTAGCCCTAATCTGTATTGATTTTCTTTTTTTGCTTGTTATTTTTTGCAATTTCTATTTTTAGTTCTGAATGCAATGAGGTGGTGGTGGGAAACACTGCTCTGTAGTTGCTCCAGTCTGGATCCAAAGCCATGCAATGCCCCAGCACTTCTGGCCCTTCAGGCGGTACCTCACAGCCAAAGGTTCCCACGTTATTCAGAGCTCAGGCCTATCAGGAGCTTACTTGGGCAGGAAGATTGGCTGAGCACTGCTCTCTATGCTTGCATGACTTATAATTACACCTATAGTAGAATACCATGGCTATACTCTGTATGACCACAGGATCTAGCCAGTGGGTGATGACCAGTATGGGTCATTTAAGGTTTGCTCACACATTATAGTATCCCAGCTTAGTACCCTGATACCATGTCTGATATGAGGGAGCTACTGACAGCCCCAAATCCCATAGTCTCCATTGCTCCTCCAAAGATTCCTCAAAGTGTGAAATTTTGCAGGACAGGTTTCTGCAGTTGTATGTCCCATCCTTGCTAAGGATGGCATTTATGAGACTCGGCCTGTAGTAAGTTTTCCCAAAACTGTGGTTTTAGGGTGTAACTTTTAGCATGAAATCATGGGTCTGGTGAATTCTGTGGTAAAACTCCTACCGATTTCCAAGGGAGCAAAATTTCAACCCCTGGAAGTTTGTTTCCTTAACAACCAGGGTCTTATACCAAGTTACCAGAACTATCAGCATAAAGTACTGTTCAGTTAACTCCGTCTCCTCCCCATGTATATATCTGTAAGTTTACTGTGCCTGACTTGACAGGCTTGGCTTGTGTATTTGCTTGTGTGCAGCTCCTATGCACTGTATTTGCTGAGCAGGTTTTATCAGAATGGTTATCTTATTCTAATTTCACTTCTTGTAGTTTCTCGGAGTCACAGAACTATCTTCCTATTGTGAAGGCTACTTTCTAAAAAATATGATGGTTCTCATTGAAAACGAAGCTTTCAAACAGCTGCTGTATGACAAGAACGGAGAAACATCTGGTCAGAATGTACTACAGGACTTACAGAGGACGTTGGCCACAAGGATTCAGTCAATTCATTTGTCTTCTTCAAAGGGCTCCATTGTGTAAAGCTGAGGAAGATGGTAACCCTCTAATAAAGACCCTGCAAGTTAAGTCTGCTGTTGCAGTTGCTTAAACAACTACAAAAAAAAAAAAAATTAAAAAAAATTCTACTTTGCCTCCAAATAGTTCTGTGTTGGACAGAGGTGCTGCACTGGGGCTGCTGCCCCATTTGGATGAGGGAATGCAGAAAACAAAGCTCCTCCATGTTTTTGAGCAGCCGCGGTACAAGAGTGTCCAGTGAATTGCTGTTGTACTCACATTCTGAACAGACTTGTGGTCATGGAGCTTGATGCCAACAAAACCTGGAACTCACATCTGTGAACAGCAGAAGCCCCTGCCCGAGCAGTGGTGCCAGGGCACACCCGAATTGACCAATTAATCATTTAAGGTGGATTTGTTCCAGTATTACACATTTAAGAACTATATCTATCCCGGAGTCCATTATCTCATGCATTTAAGAAATGTAAGAACTGTTATTGCTGTCGAGCAAAGATCAACTGTATTAGAAAGTAGGTAAGACTGTTACAGCTGAGGAAATATACTGGCAGATTTTTAGGGGTGAGAACTTTTTAAATTGTTCATAAAAAATAATGGGGTGGCCTTGTAGTTTAAAATCTATTTCTTAAGCTTAAAATTTAATTTTCAACAGAGCTGTGTTTGAGAATCTATGTAACATATTTTGGTTTTTTAAATGGTAAAATGCACATTGTGTAAACTTACATATGATCAAGTTTTGCTTGTATTCTTTCGTATGGTGGTATAATCTTGCCTAACAGGCTATGGTTACGCCAAAGAGGTACATTACCCAGACTATCTCTAATAACAGTAGTTGGGGGGGGAGCAGGAGAACTGCATGCTACTACTCGTGATTTGGGGTTAAAAACAATTACAAACTCAACATGCATTTGCATGGTAACTGTACCTGTGAAATGTTACGTTCGTGCTTCGTTTCGCCAAGACAAATGTGATGTTACTTCTTGTCAAACTTCATTTGTGAAATTAGCATATTTTTTTATTTGGTGCAATTGGTTGTGATATGATACCCCTGGAGACCCTTCTCGAGATGCTGACTTCTGTTTGTTACAGTGAAGGGATAATAACAGATCTCCACTTCAGTAATGTGTTGATACTTTGCTACTGGCCAGAGATTGTGTCCAAGTTTAGATTTTTTAAGATTTAATTAAATATGTACTGTAGAATGATTTCTCGATGTATTCTGAGATATATAGGTTATCCACAATGCAGGGTCTGGATGGGGTGGGATGAGGGGTCTGATTTAATGTCAGCTTCATTTATTTTGCAGCATATTATTAGCAAGACAAGTGCTACGTGCCACAACATTCTTGACGCTCTATCTCCGAAAACCACAGCAATAAACAGGCAAAGACGTTGCCTTCTCCACAACAAAGTGACATTAATATATTTATTTTCTAGTGTGCTGTTCAGAAACTGTGCCCAGTTCAGACTTTAGAAGTTTTATTTTGACAGTGCATGTTAACCTCTTGTTCTTTTGTTGAAGTATCTATGTTGGGCGCTCTTCCATGTTGATAGCTTTTGGCGTGCTTAGAGAACACAGTTTTAGCTTTAGTTATCAACACAGTAGGAAGCTGTTTTATGACTCTTGAGGTGTAAATCCTCCTGTGTGCTTGGTCTTTTAAAGCCTCCACAGTTTCTGCAACAAATTACAAAAATATCTGAACTGCCGCTAATGTTACAGAGATACAGCAAGGCAGTCAGGCTTTTTTTTTTCTGTATAGTAAATGTTCGCACAAGATGTCATCTGCAACATTTAGGTAATGGCAGCTTCTATGTGAATGCTGCATTCTTAGAGAAGTGAGACCATGGTTGATGCCAACAGCAACACATAGCGGTGCTTGTTGTCGTTTAGTGTGTCTCCTCGTCCATGGAAACCCATCTTTCCATGCTAATAACTAGATAAGAGCAGACTATGGCCCGCAGCTCATGGTTTACAATGGCAAAGTTTTTCAAACAATAATGCTAATATTAAAGTTCTTCCCTTGGGTACGTGTGTAGTGCCCAACAAAGTCATCAGAAGCTGCATACACATGTCCACAGGCAAAATAGCTTTTTCTGGGAAACATGCCCACAGCTATCCCTGTGGATAGGCAGTCTGGTATCTAATGCTCTAATGATAGCCACAGGTGGTGTGCCTGTTTCTAGCTAAAATATGATCTGTGCTTTTGTAGGGGGACGAAGAGTCCTGTGTGCACAGGCTGCCCCAGGAAGGTCGTGTCTTGGGAGCATTTGTAGGAACCTGTCTGAGACTCCTGAGAAAGGAAACACTGATAACTCTGTGCTAGTTGTTCTTCTGATGAGCTGAGAGTATCTGTGCTAACAGTCACTGTTTGGATTTATTGATTTTATTTTTTTTTCCTGAGAGAGGTAAAGGGCTTAATATGTCCTTTGGCTGTAGATGAACTGAGTGGTCACCATGTTTTGGCATTCAAGGGCAAACATGAGCCAACGGCTCTAGTGACAGAGTGCAGCTGCCTCCGAACACACACTGCACAGTCTGCTAGCAGAGCTGCATCAGTGCACGCTTTTGTGTGTCCCTTCCTCCTTCAGGGGCTGGAGAATCTGCATGGCTGAGCATGACAGAAAGCACGGCGCCTACTGTTGCTGTGAGATCTGCTTTACTGGTGTCAAGCCCCAAGAAGCTGTCATTCAAAGCTGTTACAGGAAGCGATTTCAGTTACTAATAAACAAGGGAGTAATAACTTCAGCCCTTCAAAAAACTGGTAACCCCAAAGTCATGGAAGTGTAGCTGAAAGGAACTTTAAACAGTTTAAAGAATCACGACTTTCAATTATTTTTTTGACTTGGGAGCCCTATCACTTTCAGTAGCAGGAGAGCTAGTCCCTGTGTAATGCTGGCATTCATTTCTCCTGGAAGTAGTCAGCAGACCATTGTGGATCCACGGAACAGAGTTTGAAGAGTGTGGGTTTAGTCCCCCTATCCATGATGTGAACCTGGCTGAGGTGTAGCTGAACCACACTAGAGAGTGTGCAGTTTGCAGGGTCTTGAAACATCCAGTGACAGGGATACGTGACCTTCACCAGCATCATAATCACAAGGTCTTCCCAAGAGACCATTTGGAATTTCTCCATTGAAAATCAAGCCACTTTTCCTTTAAGTCCTGATTGACAGGTAGAGCGGGTGATCTTACAAGATCTTACAAGGTTATTTGTGTATGAGAGCACTTACCCTACTTTTCTCACTAGTATATTCAGTCTTTCCTAGTTCCTTTGCTAGTATTTTCTCGGTCTCTGATTTTTGCTGTCTTTCCCCTCATGACTTCCCAGTTTCCCCAAAATGCAGTACTCCATCAGGGGGTTTATACAGTAACAAGCAAAGCAGAATAATTGTCTGCTGTGGTTTATGTAAAACATCAGAAAATATATCCCAGAATATTTTCTACAAGAACATCCCATGGCTGACCTTAATCTAGTCTGTCTACTACCATAGTTCCTGGGTGATTCACTGCTGTGTTCCCAGGTTCCCATTTTTATTTGTGCATTTGTTTACTACACCTTCCAAAGTATATTGCTTTCAACTTGTCTTTATTAAATTTGTTTTGCTTTAATTGGGGCAATTTCCCCACTTCATCAAGATCAGTTACAATTCTGATCCTGTCTTCTAGCCTGTTTCATAATCTCCGACCTTTATTACATGTGGCTTCATGCATAGATTCTTCATTCCATTCATCTGGGGCTCGGGAGGGAAGGCTCTGTTGTCAATTTAATCTAAAAAGCAGTGTGAGTTTCAGTGGGTGCCTGTGAATACCATCCCTATCAGATAAGTCTCTTTCCAGCAGAGCATTTTATTAGCATTTTTTTGAAAGATGGTGTTATCATCTTAGAAAATAAACTTTCTACTTCTTTGGTCTTTGTATGAGTTGAATAATTTACAAATTTTGAGTGAAAATATTTCTTCTAATCTAGGTGAAATGGAAAAAAAAAATACAACATCCTTAGAAAAACTTGAGATTTTTCTTTTTGGTTGCGTTTGTTTTTTAAATGGTAACTTTCCAACCTGTGATGAGTGAAGGGCCATTGCAGTTCCTTTCCATACACCTTTTTTATACTAATCCACTACTGTAATATTTGAGGACTTACAGGCATCCTGGCCTTGTCTTACATCCTTCTGCCTCTCTACAAGGTCCTCCCTTAGCTTCCATATTCTCCTCACATTTCCATTTTGCCTTACAGGCTACCAGTTTCCACACTTCCCACTTTTTTTACTCTGGAGCCCTGCTAGATCCCTTCCCAAGCCTAGGAAGGGTATCTTGTCTTCTCCGGAATGGGCAATTTTCCAATAACTGGCTTGAGAGCTGGGAAGAGAAAAGGATGAGGAATGTAGGGGAGCAAAGGTTTTGGACATCACAGAGGAAGGCGGGTATTCTTTTCACGACAAATTTCAGCACTGTCTACTTGTTTCTCAGATATTCCCCTGACCTATTCCTTACGCCTGCTGTCCTCTAAACACAGCTGGTGGCCAGATGCTCTCTGTTCTGGAAAAGGGCCAGCTTTCTAATGGCTAGGACTTTTTTTTTCCCAGCAAAATCTTTTGCCTGCTTGATCTCAGCTTCAGAGCAGATTCATGCAAATTTCTATTAAAGACAGAGGAAGCATCTTTAAAGAGGTGTGAAGGCTTAGTAGCCAGGCTTCTGTTGGCAGTAATGAGAGTTGCTTGCTGAATCCTCCACATGCTGCTTTTAACACAGCCTTTCTGTACTGAATATCCACTGGCTTCATACCAAACGTTGCACAAGTCCTGGATGGTCTGCAGTGTGTGGTGTGCTGGGGGCTTTTGGAAATTCTAGTTTTATTTTAGAGCGTAGCATGATGTCCTGCTCTTTGAAGATTAAAATAAAAAGGGAAATCCTTGGTTTGTACTGAAATAAAATGGTCTGAGGTGGTGCAGTGAGAAAAAAGAAAGGCATCTCTTCTTCCCCTCTAGAGAAAAAGCCATTCCTAGTACTCTTGTCTATGGGTTAAATCCTAGGAGAAGCTGAGAACCTGCAGAACTTGTCAAAGTTGGTTGCAGGTATTCACTGTCCCTCAGGAGCTGGCTCTGTCTTAAAAATATTGCTGAAAGATGACATCCTGAAGTCTGCATTCACTAAAGCTGCCTCTGAAGTCCATGGATTTTTTTTTTTTTTAATGAATGTGAGTTACCTAAAGTCAGTGTCTTGAATTTAGTTTGCTTGACAGTGTCTTCATGTGAGGCTCTGTAAGTGCTTTACAGAAATGAAGGTTTTAGTGTTGTTTCATCCTCCATCCCAGAGATTTTGAAATATATAAGCATTAAAAAAGCTGCTTAGGCTTTGTCCTAATATTTAATAAACTAACTTCCAGAAAGATAGGCTTGAAATAGCACTCGGGTACTATCTGAAACCCCATCAACAAGAGCATCACTGATTTTAGGTGTCTGTCTATAAGCACAACATCTATATCTCTAATTTGCAGCACTTCCAATTGTATCTTCTATACATTTATACCAAAATTAATGTTTTGGGTTTCAACCTGCTCTTTATTTTGAGGTAAGGCACATTTTCTTCAGTGGGTGAAAACTGAGGCTGCCTACTCCAACCAGATTATCACATTTCAATATAAGTAATTGCACCTGACCTACCACTCACAACTGGCTTGAACATCTAATTGGCAAATGCCAAATATTCTGCTTTGAGTTCAGTGAGATTGCTGCTGAAAACAGTAGGAATGTTGTGCCCAAAGCAGAAGGAAAATCTGAAAACCTGCAGAAGCCAATGGGCATTTGTCAGCTGCCTTCAGTGAGCCTAAGAACTGGGGGAGCAAGCTCAGTGTGGAATGGAGGGGGGTATTCGGTTTCTTTTTGTTGTCATTAGACTGTAATTCTTTCAGCTTGGTTCAAGGCTTCTTGCATCGAACAGCTATGGATGGCCTAGTGTGTATTTACCTTGGGCACTTGCAGAGGGCTCAAAATGTGGTAGTTGTAGTCAGTAGTGTCAGTAGAAGATGCTTTTTGTGCTTTGCTTGGACTGCTGGTCACTAAAACACCCAGGGAACATGGCAGTGACTTGCAAGAGAGATTGCGTTGGCTAGATAGGTTAAATTCTACAAACCTCTTCAGGTTTGCAAGCTATGTTTTTTAGTTGGCTCCACTCTGTCCACCTGATTGTATGTGATATACCACAACAGCAATTTTGGCATTTCTTTTCCTTTGGAGAGGAATTTTTCATCCTTCTTTGGGCTTACAGGTTTGTTCTTTAATCCTGCAGGGGTGATGATGACACTGTGTGAATGGATGTGCTTAGATTAGGCACAGGTTTCTGTCCATGTTCGATGGCATGCTAGTGAAGAGGCCTCGGTAAGGGAAGAGGGTTAAGAACAAAAATTTGAATGTCTAACCCCAGATTTTTGCCTTGGATTCCAGAAGTATAGTGCTCTCTCCTTCACACTTCATTTGTTCTCCAACTTGGAGTTTATGTGAAATCAAAGGGGAGGGCACAAGACAGGGCAGGAGGAGAGCTGGAAGCAGCCCCATCTTCCACCCCTTGCTCAGCATCTTCAACCAGGCCATTTGGCTTTTGTCTCTTCAGTGCTCACACAGAGGGTTTGCTCGGTCCCACTGTTCAGATATGGGCACGGAGCTCTAGCAATTGGTAGCTTTTCTTTGTCCTTTCTCCATTGCTGCAGCTGCAAGAGTGAATTTGCCTGAACCCCTTTGTGTGTGGTTAACTTTGGTCTTTCCACTTCCCATCATCTCTGCTGCTGTGTTTTCATTAAAACTTCCATTACTCAGCTTTGCCCAGCACAGTGAGAGGCAATCTTGTTTCTTATTGCCTTTCTAAAGCAAACAAAGGCAGAGGGAAAAAAAAAAAAACTTTTTGAAATACCCAGTCAGAAATCATTCACGGTTTAAAATAAGCCACACTGGAAAACAAGTGATGCTCAGACACACAAAAAAACCCCAGCCACTTTAGAAATAGCCAGTGTGTTAGGAGGTCATTTTAATTAATTAAGGTCAAAGCCTTAACACCTCGTATGTTCTGTCAGGGAGAGATTAACATGGTTCAGAACATCTGGACTTGTTCAAGCCACAGGTTCAAGAAAGTCCAGCATTACCCTTACCCCTTCCCAGCAATAGATAAATTGACTATCCTAGAGCTTACCACATGAGAGGCTTTAAATGAACCTTTCCAGTCTGGTTCTCTGTGTCCTGCGTAGCTTTTAAAGAGCTCACAGCACAGCTGCAGGCTGAGATTTGGTATTGAGCATAGTTGAAAGTACTGTGTCCCAGTACCGACCTTACCTCACTGGGGCAGCAGGTAGGAGAGAGCACAGGAAAGCCCCTGGAAGCTGCTATCCTAGCATCCAGACATTCACTTGTTCGAACACCCTGCTTCACCTCCTTGAGCCTGGGTAGACCACTGAGAGACAAATCTGGGACAGTCGGTTCAGTACCTTGGGAACTGATTTTTGCCTTGCAGTTATTGAGCCAGTGACCAATTGTGCCATCTGGGGATGCGGTAAAATGTGCACTTTTCCCAAGTTGTGAGTTTATGTTTATTCATTAAAGAACACAAGGGCTAAAGAAAAGTATGAGAGCTTTTGACCACATGTTCCTGGCTAAATTCCAACTAATACTAGAAAAAACTTGACCTATTTAAGTCCCATCAGTACATTTTTACCAGTATGTTGTTTCCTGACCGTATTTCTCTGAGTGTTGCGGCTGCTGTACAGCTGTATGTGCTGTACCAGTGGGGAACAGGGGTGCCTGAGCATTATGCATACAATAAATAAGTAAATCCCAGTCTCTGCAATGCAGGACATTCCTCCTGCTGATCTCTTCAGCATTATGTGCAGGATTGCATCTCTGCTGTTCACAGCCCCGAGATAAGGTCAGTGCTCTGTTTCCTCACTCTCTTCACTCTGCCAACTACCACACAGCAGAGAGATCTAGATCCTGTGGTTTTTGAATCATAATATAATGAAGAGCAGCAGAAAAAAAACCCCATAGGAAATATAACATTCTCTCTCTCTCTCACACACACACCCAGTAACAGGTGGGCTACTAGAGTGTCCATCAGTCCCGTGCATCTGAAAGGTTGTTGTAATGCCATTTCTGCATTAGTTATCCTCAGAGCAGGTTTTTGCTTAAGTCGAAGTCTGCAAAGTGTCTTAAGTCATTCAGGACAGAAGTAGCATTGTAAAATAATGTGTCCCGTATCATCCAAGCTGCATGTTTTCTGCTGCTTTGTGGTTTTCGGTGTTATGCTGGTTGGGTTTTTTTATTGGGAAGAAAAGGTTAAGCGTATGCAATGCTTTGGATTTTCTGTCCATAGTTATCCTTGTGTGTTTGTATGTTTGAGAGAGAGAGATGGACAGTAAATAGATCTACAGGATATGTTATGAGGCGTGAAATCATGTTTGTAATGAGATTTCTTGTTAATGGTAGTCGGCCTTCCTTGATGCTAAGCATTAATGCGGTATCCATTAGTGCAGCTAAACCTCCCTCCACTCCACCTTCCCAAATGGCTTTCACTTTGTACCTAGTTTAGCATTTATAAATATTTGATACAAGGTTCAAGAAGTAATTTACATGTTAAATGAAGGATGTATGAATGTTCTAGGAAAAACACAAGTTAGGATTCTACAATATAGTAGAACATATAGAATATATAGAAACCCAACATTGAAAGCATGATGAAATTTGCCCCATGAAAATCTCTGAAGCCTTTTCATTGATTTTTCTAGTCTGTGGATTAGGTCTGTTTTCCATCTCTCTTTCGTACTATGTCACTTTTGAAGTCCTTGCGCATCTTGTGCTTTCCAAGCCGAATGCCTACCCATAATTAGAAAGCACTATCTTGATCTTTAAACGGGGAAGCAATCCTTTCTCTGTCATCCACTTCTGAAGAGATGGGTTTGTATCTTTATGTTCATAATTGAAAATAACTACTAAATGGGGAAATCCCCATGAGAGCATCCTGAAAAGGCAGAAGAGCCAGCACTGTCTGTGGGACAACTCTTTGCTTCCTTCCTCCCTCTTCACATCCACTCCCACATGTCCCTGAGATGTCTTTAAACTTAAACCTACAAAAGAAAAATGAAAGCAAGAGGAAAGGATGTTCTCGAAATAAGATTGTTTCTAGAACAGTGCAGAACCATCAAGTTAATCTTGATGTTTTGCAGGTTTTAGGCAGACTCCCAGTTCATGTAATATAAACCCAGGAATGGTTATTATTATTTTGCACTCTTTATGATTGTTTTGAATTGGGGATTTTCTCTAGCAGGGTAGTTTTGTTTGCTGACATCCATTGTTGGGGCTTTATGGGAAGATTTCATTTCACTTTTTATTGAGAAGCAAATGAAAGATCACACAACCCAACGGTAATTGTTAACAAACACAGATACATTGTCCTCCATCCCACAGATGTAGCTTAAATACCGGTCTGTAGCTTCACAGGCATGTTTGAGATCATCTACAATTAAAAACACAGGTGAAGCTTTTTTCCTCTTTGCTTACCCATTTATGATGGATAAAAATAAAATAGCAGATAATCAGAATATAGACAATAGGATGGCAGATGTTTTTCAATAGAGTATAGCTAAGAAACAAATGTTTCTGGAACCAAATATTTTTCCTCAAAAAGGCAGATGAGACAGCTGTAGCTCGTTCAAAGATGTCAGTCTCTCAAGCTTGTTAGATGCTTTTGAAAATCGCCTGTCTTGTGCTTTTAAAGTTCTAGAGCAAACCACTCCACTGAGGAAACTAACTAAAGGTACTCGGAAACAAGGCAGAATGGAATGTATTAAAAATAGAGGAGCTCAGCCATAATTTGAACTGGCAGCTTTTGTCCACTGTGTCCACAGCTTGAGTGTTATTTTAAAATGTGTGGTTGTATTTAATTTATTTTGATTTTTTTAATGACTGTCCTTAAAATGAACATAATTTTCCCTTGACTATAATGTATTTAGTCAGCAAGATCAGAAACCTTTATATGTCCTATCACAGGTCTTTAGCATAAACGTTGGGAAAACTCTGAAAGCATCTTCTCTGAGTGCACTTAGGTGATCTTAAACCCCAATGCTGATCCTTTTAAAGTCTCCAATGACATTATGATTCATTTGTCATTGCTAGATGTCATTTTATTAACACTGTAAAAAGGCAGGGCAGCATGTGAAACCAGCAAGTTGGGTTTTTTTATTATTGTGTTACTCTGAAAAAAAGATAAAAACTAACCAGATCTTTGTCTCTGGTGTGAAATACTGCCCTTAGCTTGAGAGGACATGTGCAAAGACTCTGCTCTGAATGCCTCATTATAATCAAGTTACAAAATAGAGGAATATGGTATTAGAGAAAGATTTTTGAGAAATTTAACTCCAGTGGTGCAGAACATGCACTTGTTAAAGTCTTCTCTCCCTCTCATGAAGTCAGTGGGAATCTTTAACAGGAGTTACTGCAAGGCTTGATGGTCTTTTTATATCTGCACTAGCAGATATAATTTCCCATCCAGTCATCTGCACAGTTGGGGCTGATACACCATAAAGGCTGAAGGCCAAGTCCTGCTGTCATTCCACACAACAGCCCTACTTCAGCAGGGATCATAAACGTGTACTTGCGTTATGTGAGTTAGTTGCACAATGTTGAGTGTTTTGCTGAAGAGAAATGGGAGCGGGTAGGCTTTCCTCTGCTCATTGATCACAGCCTTTGTGTTTCCAAGGACTTTATTATACATTTACATGCTGCAGAATGAAGCCTGCTTGGGGTGGGAAAGATTTCTATGAATTTAGAGCTGCCTAAGAAAACATCAGCTGTTCTAATTTTAGACAAGTTGCATTCTATATACATCTGTTTAGTGGATCAGTCTGATGTTTACTGTTTAGTAAATTACATTTGGTCTTTTTTTTTTTTTAAGTTTCTTTGAGGGCATGGCCTGGCTTCAGCTAGTATAAAATAGTGCCAAGGACTTCTAGACATATCCTTAGGGCCAAACTGTGCTAGCTTCACATACCACAGTCCCATCAAAAGCAAGGAGAGTTGGACTGGGCACATGAAATGCAAACCCCATGATGTCCAGTTACATGTCCTGCCTCATTTCATAGAGATTGATGACTGCCTGGGGGGGAGGGGGGGGGGAGAATAATAACACATGGTGCCAATTCACTCCAGTTAAAAATGTATTAAAGTCAAGGAAATTATATTACAGTCCTGTGCATAGGCAGAACTCTAAGGGAAAGTGATGGGAGTTTTCATTACGGAGTTTGCAGAATGTAGCCTACGTAATGAACTATGACACAGTGTCAACTTTGCGTAAACTCCTGGTGCGTCTGCGTATAGGTTTTTAAGAAATCTTCACTGGAACACACCAGAGAATAATAAATTTGCACCTTGATAGAATAGCTTTATTTGTATATACACTATGTAAATTTTAAACCAGAGGATACATGTCATTCCTTGTACATATCTGACTAGAATGGTGGCAGTGCTGTGTACTGCTCTTTAGGAGATCCAGGTTCTCTAGTCTTGGGTTTCCAACTGTAAAGGCTGCTGGGGACTGCTTGGGACCAGCCAAAACATAGGATGGATAGATGCTCACCACCCACTGCTTAGAAGTGAAGAAGCAGGAATTGGAACAGGTGTTGGCTATAAAGAAGATTGCTTGCCTCCACTCCTGGCTAAAGGACAAGTGCCTACTCTGCTGTCATCTCCAACAGAAGTGATTTATGGTCAAAGAGTGGAGAACATTCAGAGCCCTATTTGGATCAGTCTTTTATAGGGGTCTGATCTTACAAGGAGCCCAGACTTCTGGTGTAACATGGTAAGGTCCAAGAAAAAGCAGTGTGTATATACATCTACCTATCTGTCTCTGTTACCTAATATCCTAGTGTTTCTGTGTTGAATGGTTTCAGTAAACTGTAAACAAGTGATTGCTCCGGTTGTGTTACTGCTTTGAAATTCTTTGCATGCACTCTGGCATATAATTCATTAAGAAAAGAAGTTATACATATTATATATATATTGTAGCTTGCAAAATATTCATGTTGAAGAGCCATGTTTTGTGCAAATTGTACATTTATGTTGTGAGCAATATTGCGATATGAACTTTTATTAGTTGTTGGCATTAAAACATGTTTTTATTGGTAGTAAATGTCACATTATTTTTGAGCGTATGTATGTATCCCGAGCTTTCAAACTCAGGCATTAGATCAACTGCTGAAGGAGATTTTTCTGTGCAGTAGAAATAGCACAGGCTTTCAGTAAATAGGCAGGTGTGCAAGTTCCATTCTGTTCAACACAAGTTGCAAGGGTGATTGTTCATGCTGTTTGTCAGTCCAATACTTCTCCTCTGACAGTGCTTGAATTTGTGATTGGTATGAGGACGCAGTTGCCCTCATCTATAACAGAACTAAAACCCCAACCTTGCAAAACAGAAGTGCTTAACTCCTGCTGCCCTCTATCCCTGCAGGTGCTTCAGTATAAATACAATGAGGACTTAAGATAACTTCCAATTTCCTGCCAGATAGCCAATGTTGTATTTTCAAATGTTTATGCTACATAGATTTCAGTTTAGGGGCTAGATAAAAGTGTAATACCACTATGGCTTTAGGAAAGCTACAGTGTTTGGAGCTTGACCTTGAAACTTTTACTTGATTTCTGAACATCATTGGTGGCTTCGTTTGCTCAATGTTTACCTCTAAGAAATGTATGCTATTGATTTAAATGTTTAATATATTGACTGCCTTTTTTGTATATTTGTTATCATAAAGGTTCAGTTTAAATGCTAACAATTGTGGTCTATTTTCAGACTTTAAATAACATACGGTTCTGTATTTGGAAAGCAAAGTTATTAATGAATATAGCAATTTGGTATTTTATTCCTATTTTATACAGCTGCCCCCATAGGTTATTATCAGATGGCAATGAATATTGCTGAACAGCAGGTGGAACTCCTTTGAGCGTGTTTATGAGCCATCTCTGTTCAATAAAAATTCCGTTGTTTTCTAGCCTAGTAAATGGCTGCTATGAGTGTTTTTGTTGTTCCTTCTCCCTGTCAGGTGTTTCTCAGTGTACTTCAGACAGCAGCAGGACTGGGTCTCTGCCAAGAACCATCTCCCAGAAATGACACATGTTCGAGATTTTACCTCTGAAGTCTTGGTGTTGGTTTTCCCCCATACACTGCTGTCAGGATGGCTGCAGTGTGCCTGAAGAAGTGGCACAGAGCCTGTTCCCAAAAACTTTTCTCTGAGCCCTGATCTGGCAAGAAATGGGCACATAAGAGCTGGGAATTGAGCTCTCTGGTGCTTAAAATTAAGCATCTGCAAATGCATTGTAGCCAGACAGATTGGATGCGTGAAGACCTGAGGGCTGGAAACTTGCTTCATTACATCACATTGTTGCAAGCACATACAAATAACTTGCAATTGGGTATCTCAAGAATTCAGAAGTAAATAGAAGGAACTGATTAAATTTGGCATGAGTGTAAAACTCAGGCTTTGAAAAATATTTGTATTTCCACATCTTTTCTTAATTTTTGTTAATCATTTGACAGTGTTTTCTGTCTTGTATGTTTTAGTGGGTTTGGAATCAGCTCCTTTCTTCATAATGTACCAGATGATTAAAAACAGGTTGCTCCAGGAGGAAAAGGTGGTAACATTCTTCTAAGTATGGCCTATATGTGAGTTGGAGTGAGACATGGCTTGCACCAATCTGGGTGACTGTCCATACTGGGATTGTGACTCTGTCAGGCGAAAGCTCGACAGTCCAGGAGCAGGATTTGAAAAGAAGCTCATAGGGGACCCTACAGTTATCAATATTTTATAAGATGGTGTAGACCCCCTTGCCTGCCTCCCCAGTAGCAGGAAAACAAAAAAGCAGCCTTCACATGGAGCAGACTGCGCTGATCTGTCTCCTTTCTCAACTAGTAATACTGGAACACTTTAAAAACATTATTTCTGGGTGTCTGAGTTAACTCTTCACTGAGAAAAACAGAGAGGTTCAGCTATAATTGTTAACATCGTTCCCATGGGTTCTCTGTAAGTTCATCTGTGCTTCTGCTACATTCAGTTCACATTTTCAAGGTTTTCTGGACAATCTCAAGATGTTACAGGACTGAGGGCTACAGCACATGTTCACTGAGCTCATTAAGGTTTAGGATAGTCTTGCCCACTGCTGTGTTTTCTCCTCTACAAGGCTGAAATGGACAGCAATGTCTAAGCCACCACTGCTGCATACTAGGGCTCACCTAGAGGAGCCTCAGCTTTTGTCCTGAGGCAAAAGCACAGTCAGAAGTGCTTGATGTAGGTCTGCTGATGGAATCAACAGCAGAAGCATCTGTGTAACATAAAAAAGATTATTGTGTGTCTCAGTTTGACTACTTGGAAAGGAACAGTAACTCTTAGACCACTCAGAAGTAATTTTTTTTTTTTTTTTTTTTTTTAATTCTACATAGTGGCTTGTACAGGCATTTTTT
>JAAGNO010015333.1:0-27550 GCA_033439905.1 Ceryle rudis
GGGCCCCTCAGCTCCCGCCGCGCCTGGGAACTGCGGGGACTGTGCTGGGAACTCGCCGGGGTTCCCCTCACCGAAGCCCGGTCACCAGAGCCCCCTCACGGGCTCCCCTCACCGGCGCCCTCTCATCAGACCCCACAGGTCTCCCGTCACCGATTCCACTTCACGGGGCTCCCCTCACTGCCTCATGGGGTTCCCATCACAAGTCTCCCCTCACCGGACCCCTCTCATCAAACCCTCCCAGGTCTCCAGTCACCAGTTCCACTCACCGGAGCCCTCTCACCAGAACCTCACAGGTCTCCCATCACTGGTTCCATTTCACGTGGCTTCCCTCAGGGGGCTCCCCTCACCGAGGCTGCCTCATGGGTCTCCCATCACAGGTCTCCCCTAAACGGAACCCTCTCACCAGAGCCCCCTCACAGGTGTCTCCTCTCTGGGGCTATCTCACTGAGGCCATCTCACGGCCCCCCCCTGACCGGAGCCCCCTCACACGCCTCACCTTGCTGCGTCACCCCTCACAGGTCTCCCCTCACTGACGCCCGGTCATGGTCCCCCTCAGGCCCAGCGCCACAGAGTGATGCAGACCCCAGACCCCCAGAGCAGAGGATCCCTGCAGGGGTGCAGCCTGGACTGCCTGGTCCTGTCCGACCCCGCCATGCCCAGGGAATGGCAGCCAGCACCAGGCCTTCCTTCCTGAGCTTGTGGTGATGATACAGGAGGAAGTCTCCTCGCTCTCTGCCCAAGGGCCTCTCTCCTGCCCATCATCACTCAAAGCAACGTGGTTTTGGCAGTAGTGCCTGGGCCTGCCACAGTGGGTGATGGCCAGGTCCCACCCCTGAGCCCATGTGGCTGTGCCTCAGGCTGGGGAGCTGCCTCTTGTCTTCCCTTAGGGATGGGACACAAAAACATGGTATTAAAACAAAGGAAAATGCTGATGAGACAGCACAACTTCCATCTATTTCCACCAGGTTTTTCACTTCGGGGCTTTGTTTTGAAGAACAAAACCACCCATGGAGGTAGGTGGCAATGCCTGGAGGTGACTTGAAACAGGGTGGCAGAATCGCAGAGTGATGGCCACGAGGGGATCCTGGGGACAGGAATGAAGAAGAGCTTGTCTTGTCCCACCTCACAGCTCCTTACTTTAACCACTGTCATAAGGTGACTTACCTGGGTCAGTCACACTAATGTTGGATCAACCCGCTCACCACTGAAGAGACCCCAGTGAGAAAGGATGCGGTAAGGGATGAGTTTGCTCCTCAGTCCTGCCACAAGATAATTTGTCCATCCTCCTGGCATGAAACAAGGACAACACGTCCCTACACAGCTCTTAGCCCCAGCACCCACGTGATGTTTTGCTGCTTCCAGATGATCTTGCCTGGTCCCTTGGCCCACGTTCTCTGCAAACACATCACCACCACCACCAAAAGTCATCTCTGCAATGACAGCTGAGTGTCTTTTGTGGTGTTTGCTGAGTGAAAAAACAACTAAATAGAAATACAAGTGGATCCTAAATAATTTATTTTTCCGGAATAAAACCAGAGCTTGACGGACCAGGTTACTAAACACTGTAACCGTGCCCAGAAACCTGGTGGAAAACCCTCTATAAAGGCGAGCAATCGCGGCTCCCCTGGCCAGTGCACCCCGAGCGTGCTGGAGTTGGCTAACGAGGAAAGAAGACGTCACTACATCTGCTCCACATTAACGCTCCCCTCATTTAGCGGAGAGCTGAGCTGTACAAGGCTGCTTTCAGCCGGGGAAGAATTTGCTCTGGCTCCATCAGCCTCTCAGTAACATCTGAATTTCTACGCTGTCCCTGACCTTTTGGCACCAGCCCTGCTCCTGTTCCCCAGACGTCTCCCTGGCTCCCACCGCTGGGCCCCACCAGCATTTCTGTAACCCTCACAGGCATCGTGGGCTGGTGGCAGCTCCTGGGATGCTGCTGCACCGAGGATGGTTTCTGGGAATTAGTAATTCCAAGGGAAATGAAGCGTTGTGTGTTTTACAGGGCTGGTGTCCCCTGGGAACCACTGAGTTTGGGTGCTTTTGTCCCTTGTGCAGTGGCAGGAGCCAGGGGAGGTAGCTACATGTTGAGGTCATCACCAAGTTCAGCCCTGCATCTTGCAAATGACACCAGTGACATCGCTGGTGTCACATTCAGTAACGGCCAGTGCGGTCGGTCCTGTCAGACAACGGGACTCACGTGTAAAGCCATGAGATTTTTAGAACAAGAGGCAGGTTTGGGGCTCTTGGAGCCAGCTGAGAGCAGGAATCCAGAGTGCTCCTATTTTTCTGTTCTCTGTAACCACGAGGGCTTCAAAAAGCTGCTTTGTGCTGGAGGCAGGAATTTGCTTATCACCCTGCGAGCAGAAACTGGAGCCTTTGAAAAGCAGCAGGGTTAGAGAAGTGACGGTGCCCAGCCCCAGCTGAAGACCCCAAACCCCTTCCCTGCGGAGCGGTTGTGGGGTCCATCCCTCTGTTCTCCCTCCCGCAGAGGGGCACAGGATCTGGCTGTCCATCTGTCCTCTCCTCCGCAAGGTTATCCTCCAACAGTGCTCCTGATTTACAGCAATTAACTGCAGACTAAGGTCCCCGAGACACCATTAGTAGTTTCAGTGGATGAAGTGGAAGATTAACTTGTCTGAATTCACTCCATTTATTATTCTATGTGTAACTGTGGTTTCCCCGTCTGCTAACAGCCTGGGAGCTTCTCACTCGTGTACATACACACAGGGTTTCAGTCTGACTGTGCTGGTGTAACTGCTGCTCCAGTGCTTTGCTGGAGGGGAGGAGGTTGGAGGAGTCCTCACGAGACGCAGTTTCCACCAGGGGTGTCTACTGAGCATTCGTGGAGCATCCCTGGCATCCAAAAAGCATCACCTCGTGTTGTGGTGTTTGCTAGAGTGCTGAGTTGGGCAATGCTGCACCGGGTGCCTGTAACTTACCGAGGTACCACAGGAGACCCAAGCTGCTGCCAGCTGCATCGCAGTGTAGCATACTGGGGTGAGAAAGGCTGGGAAGAGAAGCACAAACAAACACCTCGCTCTTAACATAGAATCATCACATCATTTTAGTTGGAAGAGGCCTTTAAGATCATCAAGTCCAAGTGTTAACACAGCTCTGCCAGGGCACCACTGAGCCATGTCCCTCAGCACCACAGCTCCACAGCTTTGAAACCCCTCCAGGGATCACAGAGACTCCACCACTGCCCTGGGCAGCCTGGGACAGCCCTGGACAGCCCCGGAAGGGAAGAAATTGTTCCTCATGTCCAACCTCAACCTCCCCTGGGGCAACTTGAGGCTGTTTCCTCTTGTCCTGTCACTTGTCCCTTGGGAAAAGGCACCACCCCCACCCTGGCTCCGACCTCCTGTCAGGGAGTTTTTGAGAGCAAGGTGGTCTCCCCTAAGCCTCCTTTTCTCCAGGCTGAACAACTCCAGGTCCCTCAGTAGTTCCTCACAAGACTTGTGCTCTAGACCCCAAATTTCCTTCATCTTGCTGGGAATTTTTTATTTAATCAGAAGCAGGTAGCAAAGGAATGATGAGTCTTCTCAAATGACACACTGGGGTGAACACCCAGTAGCTTGCGTCCAGCAAGACTGGCAAGAGGCTATCCAGCAGTGCCTGAGGACATGCTGTTAACCTCCCAAGCGTCTCTCTCTCTTGCTAGGATGCTTTCCCTCTGTCAGTAGATAGTTTCCATTATTACTTCATGCTGCCAGGGCTACAGAGACACAAAATCTCATTTTATCTGCATTACAGAGGTAATAAAACTGCACTTGGCACAGTGTTCTCGGATAGCAGTTACAGGGAACTCTGTCAGGCTGCGTGACTCTGATGAGTCTTCCTTCTAACGACAGGTAACGCCCCAACGAGCAAGGAAGGACCTTGAGGGGGTGATGGGTGACTGCAAATCCTACTTCCAGCTTCGTGTCACAGCATGGGAGTCTGCTGAGGGGACACCGTGGGATGACACGGATGAACAGAGGACAGATGGACACAGCGGTTACAAGGGAGACGGGGCCATGAAGAAATGAAGATAGGGTCTAGAGAACAAGTCTCGTGAGGAGTGGTTGGACTTGATGATCTTGAAGGTCTTTTCCAACCAAAATGATTCTGTGACTCTCTGAAGCACAAAGCTGACATGTATTTTTCCTTTTCCTTACAGGAATCCTGTCAAACCTGAGAAAGGAGCAAGCCTCAAGAAATGCCTAAGCAACCCAAACTCTGCCCGCACCTGCAATCCCAGCAGCATCCCTAAGGAACCAGGGACCCACCATCATCTCACGTTCCCAACCTCCACACTTGGGAGCTCAGGCACAGGACTGACATGAGCATGAATCCTGTGTCCCACTTCCCACCGGTGAGGTACAGCCTTGCGGTGGAAGGTGCTCCACCACCCCACCCTGGGCCTGCCTGCCACAGGGTCTTGCTCTGATCCACCCAGAACTGAGTTACCCAGATAAGCACGAGGCTGGATTTGAGCTGTGAGAAAGACTGAACCGTGAGACAAATTCCACTCTTTTTTTTTTTTCAAAATATTTTATTAATAACCCATTAGTTAAGGAATATAAGGACAATGTCTTCTTACACTTTTAACACTAAAGAGTATTTGTGGAGTAAGAACAGTCTCTGAAGAAAGAAAGTTATAATTAAGTACAGCATAGAACCAAACACAGACACAATCTTCAAACGAGATCCAGTTCTGGTTACACATCCTTATGCACTGTGTCGAAAATGAAAGGAAATTTCATTTCAAAATACAAGCAAGGGAATACAGCAACAGAACTTAGATGGTAGATTTCTGCTGGACTAAACACCTCTTTCCTAATAAAAGTTATTGATTAGAAAAGACACGATGATCCCTTCAAAACACCTACTCCTAATGAGATCAAACCCATCCATAGTGCTTTATGAAAATGGTTGTTTTCTTTCATGGGCTGATCTCAGGATTGTTAGCTAGTAATGGAAAAAAATACTCAAAACCTAGGTGACAAGTTATCTCATTTGAACTATTTAAACCAGAACTTTGCTGTCTGTTAAGTTAAGAAATCAAATCAACGAAAGTCGGAAGAGATTTTTATCCAAGTCGCGTGTTTCACGTAACAAGGAATGAAAAGAAATAAAAGATGAGAATTGTGACTCTCACAGCAGCACGGGGAATATACAGTTGTGTAGCCAAACGGTAACATTAATACTACAAAATTATGCCAGCGAGACAAACCTGACATTTTAACAATGTAAAACAATATACACCAGCAAAAAGTCGAACAGCAATAATCTTTAGTGTTACTGAAAGGAAGGAAAGAGGGAGAAAGGAGCCTGACGCATAGGAACGTCTATTAAGTATGATGGGTAATCAAAGGTATCAACAGTCTGTGTGTCTGTGAGAAATCTGCAAGAAAGCTACTTCGTGATTAAAAAAATAGAAGCACTGGTTGTTTTAGCTTTACACAGAAAATGTGTGTTATTTGTCGTCTTCCGTTACTTTCTAGCTGAGGTTAGAAAGGTCCCACGCGCGGTTGGGACAGGAGGGACCCGGGACACAGCTGAGTTAAGATGAGGACGCCCTGCGCTCCGTGTGGACATGAGCTAGTACAGAGCTCAGCTTTGCTGCTGCCAGTCACTGGTGACCTCAGCTGGCTTTGGTGACAGGCAGGGGAAGCTTTTACCAGATCAGCAATGCTCACCCCACGGCTCTATGATTGCTTAAGTCCGCGCAGACAAAGCAGAGGCTGCACGTACAAAGGAGCACCCCAGAAACTGGCACGCTCTGAGATCAGCTGCTGGACTGAGTCTCCATCCCCACAGGCCCCTGGGTGGAAAGCTCAGGGCTGGTCCATGACCTGCCCCAGGTACAGTGTCACGACAGGGAGCTGGGAGGAGAAACGCTGTTGCCCTGGTCATACCTGCTGCTGGCCAAACTCCTCCCAGTTCTGCCCACCAGCATCTGAGACACTCAGCAGAAGGGGTCCTTGGGCACAGGTCATACTTGCAGGTGGATGACTTTGTTTGGGAGATGAAAGGAAGTCACCAGGGGTTCCTCTGGAGTGAGCTTTTTGGAGAAGGTCCTTCTCCCTTTCTGCACCTCAGCAAAAGCAGCGTGGCTGGTGCAGGGTCTGTTCTGTCACCGGGGAAGGACAAGGACTCCCCCGTGAAACTGCAAACTAAGGTCCAGCTGCAGAAATCTCCTGCCGCCCTCCGCAGCCCATGCCCGATACTCCCCAGCTGGAGGGTTTCTACCTCTGCGATCACGTCCGCTCCCACGTAACTGAGAACTGCCCTCACTGCCCGCAGTAACACTTCTCTGCCTTAGCTGTAACCCTGCCAAGACATCTGTTTCAAAGTCTTGCGGCAGCGAGTTCTGGAGGTTGTTTACACACTTGCTCTGCCCAGTTATGATTTCTTGCCTTTCTACTTTCTTGCTCTGCCTGTACATTCTAACTCCTGCCTGCCCTGCCCCCTGGCAACGATTTCCAGTCTCTGTGCCAGAGTTTTTGACAGTCATGGAGCTTCAGAGCATGGAACATCATTTCTGAGACTCCTCAAGATACCACGCAGCAGCTGGAGCAATAGAGCAAGTGCAATGACTAGAAATACAGCCATTTACCAGAACCTCGTGCTGTAGGACAGGGAGAGGTGGAAGCTCCAATATCCGTCCCAACAGAGTACATGGAGGCTTGGAGATACTCCACTACTGAAGAGCTGGAGCTAACGGGGTTTGATGGAGGACTGGAGGGACACAGGGTTGTCCAGATCAGCTCCAAACACAGGACACCCTGTGACACGGCTCTTCACAACAGAAGTGGGGACAGGGTGCCGGTGGAGCAAGGCTCTCCTTGCTGGAAGCAGCAGTATCTCAGTTCAGCTTTCACCACAAAACCCAGTCTTTGACAGGATCTCATGAGGTCAGCACACAGCTCCCCGTACAAATGTGGGGGAATTTCAGCCAGAAAGGAGGGAGGTGGGCATCTTTTCCATGATTTCTTAAACAAATGACCAGATCTCTGAAATCTCCAGATTCATTTACCAAACACCCAATGAACAGAATAACCGATGCCTGTTACCCGCGGGGAGCTGGTCCCATCTGCAGCGTTCAGTCAAAATCTGCAAGCCTGGAACGGAGCAGAGACAGGCTAGAGGAAAGGTAGAGACAAGTTCACCCCACAGCAGAAGGCCAGGCCGAGAGACATCAGCGGTGTCAGCAAGGAAGAGTCACTAGATGACTTTCAAATGAGATTGACCGGTATGAGACCAAAGATTTGATTTTCAGCTCTAAGCTCTGCTCTTAAAAAGAAACCCAACCCAAAAGCACTTCGGCCAGGATGCTCAGAAGTGACTGGAAAATTTCACGCGTTCATCCAAAGGCTTCAGCAAGTCCACCGCTTTACAGGAGGCTGACAGCTGCTCTCTGGGAATCAAAATCATCTGAGATGTCTCCACTTGAACACAAAAAGAAAGAAACAGACATCCCCAAGATCACAAGTTACTTTTGCAATCGTTGGTTCTTTTTTTCTCTTCGCTAGTATAAGCTTGTTAAGGAAAGATGGATCCACATCCCACCAGCTGAAGCCGTCTCCTTGGGCCAGCTCCTGCAAAACACAGTCCTACAGAGAAACAGGACCCAGCTCTCCAAGCTGTAGGGAAGGTGTCCTACAGACACTCCTTAGAAACAAAGAGGGACATCAGCTCTGCAGAACTAGGTGTTAAAAAAAAAAAAAGAGTCAACAACCAGTGCAAACATATTCTTTAGAAAAAGGTGGTATAAGAATAAGTTAAAACCTATAAGGGACCATAACAAAAAAGAGTAGGGCTACTGCTTGTTTTTCTCCAACAGACATGAGGTAGTTGTGTTGTTAGGAAGGAAAAAATAAAGAGAGAAGTAGTAAAAATTCTACTCTATGCCACACGCTACTCCACTTTATAAAATTAAATAATATAAAGATGTTCCCAGGAAATAAAAATACATGTTGTACATTAAAAGGACAGACGCGTACCTAAAATATTAGGTACAAGAACCTACAGAAAACAAAGTCCAGGTTGGTGAAATGACCCAGACGCTGAAAAAGGTTCTATATAGTACAAGTTGTTAGAGGCACTCGTAGAGTGTGTAATAAAAGGCCACTACATCAGCCTGCTCGTAACAGTTTCTGCGGTAGCGCACAAAGAGAGCCTTATAATCCTTTTAACCACGGGAGGGCAGAAAAGGCTGGTGGTTACAGCTCGCTGCATGTGTTTGTGTTGACTTCCACTCCCTGGGGGACTCCTCTGACAAAATCCGCCCCGACGCTGCGCGGCAGTAGGTAGTGCCAAGGTGCTCCCTGGTGAAAAGACAGCCGAGAAGCATCGTTCGGTGTGGTCTGCCTCTTCCCAGTGTTCGAAAGATGTCTTATCAGGCACCTCGAGGACTACAGCGAAGTGACAGCCCCAGTCTAACGCAGAAGGCTCTGTTGTAGCCGTGGTTTCGCATCAGACTTTGTCAGATGGCTCGATCCTGCTCCCACGAATACCAAGTTATGCATCAGCTTCAGCAGGAAGACGACGGGCCCTTACCCATCTACCTACTGGTTTCTTGAAGGCAATATGTACAGCAGACAGGTCTGAATCCTGCTCTGGTGAGATGCTGCCTGTGCCTTCTTAGCTCCTGCTGGGCTCAGTGAGTCGAGGGCATGCAGAACCTCACAGGGATAGGCCCTTCCTAGTGCTTCTAGCTCTCCCATGATCAAAATCAGATTAGTTCACTCTTCAATGATTGTGGACACATGCCATGTTCTCAGATGCTGAGGATGAACTGGTTAAACCAGAGTTACTACAGAGGGGGGCCTCCTCCGGGGCCGGGGAGAGCGACTGGCACTTGGCTGGCTGCACATCCCCCGTGCCTTCCTGGATGGAGTCCGAATCTCCGCTCTCCACCGAATCCAGACTTTCCCCGTGTCTGTGGAAGCCATTGGTGAGCCCACGGATGCAAACGGCCTCTGTTTGGTTAGTCTCTCTGTCGGTATGTAACAGCTCGGCCCGGGCCTGAAGCTCAGAATTGCCCGTGCAGTCCACCAGCACTTGGCCAGTGTCCTGCTGGTTGCTGGGAGAGCCAGGAAGAGCCAGCTTTGTGGATGGGAGCTCTTCAGGCTCCTGGTCCTCGGTTTCTGTCTCTTCGCTCTCCAGGGTGTGCAGCTGGGAGTCGTAGTCTCTGTCAGAGGCTGAAAAATCAGAATGGACGATGACCTCGGCTTCCACTTGGTGGAGGTTGGCTGGCGGGTGGTTTTTCTTTGCTTCATTCTGTTCTCAGACAAAGGGATTTTTTTTTTTTTTGTTAAAAAAGAAGGAAAAGTAAATGAAATTCAGATAATTGATGCTGTGACCCAACCAAGCACTGACGTATATTTCTTTTTAATCCCACAGAGTGCAATGGGATGTCCACATGCCTCTATTAAGCATTATCTTGATACGTTTCTCAGAGCTGAAGTCTTAAGAAGCATCTCAAATCACCTCGAGTTCGTTATTCCTATTTTACACTGGGGAAAGCAAGTCCCAGGGGAGCAATTTACCCAGGATTTCCTGGCGGGCTGGAGCAACCATTCAGAAACATCCTCCTCTGAAGAGGAAGCATCCTCCAAGCCTCTGTCAAAGACCCCAGTTTTCAAACCTCTCCAGTCTGTTTCCACATTAAAGGCCAGATTTCTAGAGGGTGCATGGGCAGCACTCTAGGAAACTGGCTTCTGAGGCCGCTCTTGACACAGGCCCACAAACAGATACCAGGGCTCCTGGTTTACTTTTGCCTACACCCCACAAAACGTTTGTTTGTTAGAGCCCTGGTTGCAAAAGTTGGTGCAGATTCAAGTCCTTTAATTCAGAAAGAAAACAATCAGTTCTCCTCTGGGGTGTTTAAGTGGAGTTCAGGCTACAGGTCTCCATAAATCTGGTTAATGAGGGGGTTATTCTGCTAGATTCATAATTTAACAGACATTTTGGAAGCTTACCAAGAGCTCTGTCATCAACCAGAGCTCAGATTCTGGGCTGACTGTGACTTAGGAGCAAGAAGACAATTCAAAGTATGTCAGACGTGACATCCCATGTGGAATTTGTGCTGTCTGTTAAAGCCAACTTCGGGCATCATTTACATATTTTAACAATTTTCTCCTTTTGTTGACAAGGTCTGATGGGTAAGGTGTGCTGTAAAGGGTGCCCTGTAATTGGGTTGTAAACCATTGTCTTAAATCTAGCCCCAGCGTTAATTACATCCTGTGTATAATTGATTTTCACACTACTATCTAGGAAGGAAACACAGGTAGGATGCTTAGAAGTATTTGCTGCTTGGGGAGGGTGAACTTTTTAAACCAAAGAAATCTGCTGGCGGAGTCAACCTGAGTGCGCGGTGCTGAGGCTGCGGCACAGGCGTTGGACAAACTCCCCCAAGCACAGGAGGGCATATTTAGTCCAGTGAACCACTATCAGAAACAGGATTTCCTCCTCCCAATCTATGCACCCCCATGAAGAAGACAAATATACTGGAAATTGCTCTACCCTATCTGGAGAAGGAGTTTAAAATCCACCCTTGATCTTTGACTCCTTTCACAGGCAGAAAAGCAATCCCTCCTTCAGGGAGCACCTTGTAGATCTTAACGACTGTGCTGAGCCCTGCAGCTCCTAACTCACCCGGCAGGCTGCTGGCTCATAGCCCCAGCAAAGACCCAAAGCAGCCTGCTGGTGCCTGGCTCTGGCTCCTCGGGAACTGGGAATGCCCCAACCCTGCTGACAACCCAGCTGCCTGACCCCACCTGACCATGCCCAACAGAACAAGCTCATAGCACAGGCCCTCCAGGGCTGGCTGGAGTCAAGGCAGAAGATCAGGGGGGAGCTGAAGCTTTGAGTAATGCTTGGAAAAACCAAACAGCTTTTACTCAAATCCCATCACTCCCTGGCATGCACTCCTACACCTAGGGGAAAAAGAGTAAAGCCCATGATCAGCCACCTACAGCTGGCTTAGAGAAGAAAACATTTTCTCCTGTGCTGCGAAAAGGAGAAAGGGAGACTGGGAACATAAATGGGAAAACCACATCAGAATACACAAGTCAATAAACCCACCATCACGGCGTCGTAAACCAGGGCTTGTAACAAAAGCTTCTGTCCCGTGCTGGGAGGGAGCTTCAGCGATCCGTTCGCAGCAGAGAGAGGCTCTTTTGTGATAGCGTCCCCGTATCTGGCTATGCTGTTTGTCCAGGGCTGGTTGGCTGATTTATTCCATGAAGGCTGCAAAAGAAAAGTGGGAGGAGAAAAGATCCAATTATCACAGATACAGATTTTTATCCTTATAAACCTGAAATGAGAAGTAGCTCGAAAGAGGAAAGTGAGAGTTGGGAAAATAGCACGGTGTTAGAAGACACACATTAAATGTGGAGAATGCTTCTGATGGCATCAAAATAGAAATGCTGGCTGCAACCGACTGGCACAGTCACCCCATTACAACAGGCTTTGTTGCTCTGTTCCAGGGTCTGACGCAGATAAAAGTTGCCAGATGGTTTGCAACTGCTCTTCTAAGGGGCTTTCCACCAGTTCTCCAATTTTGAGATCGACAGGTATGTCCTGGCACAGAACATCATTTAAAGGTCCATTGAAATCAACTCCCTGCAAAGCTGCACGCAACCCGGAGCAGGATGAGCAATACTGCAACGCTGGAAAGGAGCGGGGACGGCGGCAACCTGGAGCCGGGACGGTGGCAGCATTTGCTCCGGCACAAGCGATGCTCTGCAGCACGGAGAAGGACCCTCACCTGCGCGTACTGGCACGTGCGCTCCGGTAAGGGCCGAAGACAACTCTGAACTGCTCGCAGACAGACTTCCTGCGCTAAGCGAGGGCTTGGCTAAACACGCTGCCATTCCCCGTCAACAAAACTGGGGGCCTTATTTTATTTTATTTTTTTAGTTATCATTTTTTTGCAACAGACCACCAAGCAATTCTTAGCTCAGCTCTAAATCCCCTGGGCAACCAGTGTTACCTTGTTTGTAGATCTAATTAAATTATATGGGCTGAACACAATTTGTTCTGGGTTCTCTCAGCTTCCCCTCGCCATAAACTGTTGAATGCACACCTCTGTGTATGGGAAATGTGCACCTTTAAGAGCTGAAGTTATTTAACAGCTCAGACTGTTAGTTCACAGGCAGAAAAGTATTTGCTTTCCAGGATTTGATTTTATTGGGTTGCCCTGCATATACCTGAGCTCAGCCTTGCTACTGACTCACGTACGTATATATTCATACACGCACGGGCGCGTGCGCTCGGATTTCAGGACCGCATGAGCCACTTATCTCTGGGCTCTTTCAACAGATGCTGCCTGGATTGAAGCGAGAGGACAACACAAGGCTGAAGTGAAGAGAAAATCCTGACCTGGCCCACCTGCGAGTGCACACGTGTGTACAGAACACCAGTGGTGCGAGCAGGATGGTTGCGCGGGGTGAAGATACACAGCACATCTAGTCAAACCCACCAACCACCAACTGCTCGCTCTCAGGCAGGAGAGCCTTGGGTTTCTGCTCTGCACATGTGGCTGCAGCTTAGGCCAGATCTATCCCAGCAGCAGTCAATGTAGCACGGGTCTGGCCGAGATGGCAAGGAGAGCTCTGACATCAGCCTGACCTTGGGTGAGTCATTTGACCTCCTTGTGCCTCGGTCCATCTGGCTGGAAATTAGGTAGAAATACAGGACCAGATGTTGTATGTGAGCCAGGCATTCCTAAGTCAGCTATTTAGCAAGAAGCAAACGCTACCTCGTGCTGTCGGTGCTGGCAGAAAGCACGTTCAAGTGCTCACGTACGCGCCATAGAGCTGCCCGAACCTTCCCCGAACACTCTCTGTCCACCCTGACTTGCGCACCAAAGGGGTCAACCTCTTGCGGGAGGCAGAGCAGCCTTACACCCCCGCCCCAACCCCAAGTCATTGGAGTTTTGTTGCTGCCTCAGGATCAAACCTTGAGAAAGCAAGCTGTAAAGCGCTCCATTTAACCTGGCAGCACCCCGCAGAACAGTGGCGTCCAAACCCGGCGCCGTGGATCTCAAGCATTCGCTCATTTAGAAGTGGATGCTGGAGGCAGTGTCTTTGCCATCGCTCTCTCCGCAATCCTCCGCAATATATCCTGAGCCAAGAGCATTTCCTAATTGCTCTCTTTCTAAGTGGACAATCATTAAACTACACTTTAATAGCAAGAAATCAACCAAGCGATCACAGAGAGCTCACAATAAGGAATAACGCTGCACGCAAGTGCTCGAGGAACGTGTTCAATTTGCTGCCATCTGAAAGGCTTTTCTGCAGCTACATCACTGACTGATGGCTTCTGTGCCTTTTCCAAGGAACATACGTTCCTAAGCAAATACTGCCTGGAAATTTCAGCGTTGAACCTCCACAAATATGCACACAAATGTGTGTCCTATTATAGATGCTTACACGCATATTTGCCATCAGAAAGATCTGAGCATCGTACGCGCGCACACACACACACACAGAGCAAACTTGAAAACCTTCTTGCAGGCATCTTGTGAATACCAAAAAACGTGGAAAGAAACAGGCAGCTCTGCTGCAATCCCCGATGGACCATCTGTTAGCGGAAATGTCAATCTGCCATGTTTACATAGGTTTTGATGACTCTGGGAACAGCCTGTTCAGCTCTGGCTGAAATTGGCTGCAACGAAGAACAAACTTGTTTTGTACCAGTTTGCAACTTTCAACAAACAGAAAAAAAACCATCAGCCACACACAACATGGCCTATATCCCACATGTTGTTCAAGCACATTATGTTTGAAAGGGAAAAAAAAAAAACCAAACCAACCCTCTCGGGGCTTAAGTCTCTAAGGTTGGGTAGTAGCAATTAACTCTAGGTCTGTTTTCATCGCAGACCTGAAGAAGGTCTTGTGTGCTTGAAAGCTTCTTGGCTTTTTTAAGCAGTATCTTTTGGGGTAATAAGTGATGCTACTTCTCTCTGCTCCAGGGGAGCTAGTGAATGGCTGAAGGAAGGCAAGGAAACGTTCTCTTGGTTTTTTTACAACCAAATAATAAAGGCAACGAGTGCCAGTCTAATACTAATTTAAAGAGGGGAAAAATCCATTTGTCAGTTCAGTGCAAACACAAGAATGAAAACTAATAAAAATATCTTCCAATAAAAGGTTGTTTCCATTACAGCCAAGCCCTTACCAAAGCAAACAAGCCTTTTCATTTTAGCCTTTTTATAGCAACTTTGACCGGTAAAAACGTGCCAAGATCACGTTACCTCTTCAGTGACATGTAATGATTTCATGCAAATATATGAGCTGTGAATGAACACGTAGGAAATGTTGATCATGAAACCTTCCCTGTTTTATCAGCATGGTTTTTTAAACTACCTTGAAGTCCTCTGCAAAACAAGGCTGGGGACATTTCAGACGTGCCTGCCTTTTAAGGGTGTCAGAGAGGAGAGAAAGGATTCATCGCTGAAAGGCACCTCAGCGGCTGGTGGGAGTGGGAAAGCTCCATGTCACGCAAACGTAGAGGAATCCCTGTGCTCAGCTGCACCTCTGAACATGATGCAGCATAACACAGACCTCTCTCCCTGGCCAGATAAAGGATAATCTCTGGGAGATCTCAATGGGAGCACAGCTCTCATCTAAGACTTTCCAGAAAACATTAGGGGTTTTTTGTGCATGTGTCCACAAAGAAAAATTTCAACAGGAAAATAACAAACAACCTGGGTAGATCCAAGTCCCCTGATGTGTTACAGCTTTTGCTCTCCCAGTCACAGGGATGCTTATGGGAAACACAGTCCTCGTGGGGAGAAGGCCCACAGGGAAGGAGTGGGGCAGCAAGAGAGGGTTCCAGCTCCCAAGAAGCACAACGTCAAACACTTCCAAGCCAAAACACTTGGGTTTGGCTTCCTTCAGCGAAAAGCCGAAGTCTTCCATGGAAAGCAGATGCTTTTTAACATTCTCCCCCACCCCCTACACTGCTTGGCCCGAAAGCAGCAGTGACAGAGCTGTCTGAAGCAGAGCCATTTCATCAGCCTCAGCCCATCTGTCAGGGGAAGCAGAGCTGCATTGCCACAGCCTGGCCATCACCGTGTCATTTATAACGCCGGCTACTGAGGGCATCAGTCTGAGGGTCACTCGAAAGGGGAAAAGAACACGAGAGGAAAATCACTTGTCAGTGTATTTACAAATCCTTCTGTGTGACCACTGGGAAACACGCAGAAAGGATGGGAAAGGGCCCGCTAAATGGTCGAGTGTCCTCCTGCCTAATGGAGCTGTCAGGCACCCAGAGCAGCCCTGAGCTGACAGCTCAGCCACAGCAGCACCTTGCTGTCCTGCAGGCAGGGGCAGGGTGGCCAGGTGGCTCTGATGGGGTGTCCAGCAGCACAGAGACTGTCCCACCTTCCACTCGCACCGTCCTGCACCCCCAGCGTTCCGTGTAATGGCTCAAGAGGAATCACAGCCCTGCGCTCAAAGAAACTGGCGGCCTCGACTTGAAAACGACCAAGGGGACTTCTCAAAACCTTTGCCCATGATTCTTTGCAGGAGGCAGTTGAAATCTCAGTGTTTAGTTAAAGTCTTCCCGCTCCTGGTCTCATTGTTCTCCAGTCCCCAAACCTGCAAAGAGAGATGTACTCACTTCTGACTGCTCACAGCACGGGGACAGTCCCTTCTGTGTGTTTGTACATCTAACAACACAGAGCCTCCAACCTCTGCTGGAACCTCGCATTGCCACAAGAAGAAAACAACAAAAAAAACCCCAATAATCCATGAAATGCTAAGTTATGAGCCAGGATGTGAGAAGCCTGCACGCAGGGGAGCAAGCCACTGCTAACAGCAAATGCCACCCCACCAACACAGAACGGGATTCAGAAGTGCAACTTGAGGACGGAGACTCAAGCAGGCAATGGCAGAGGGTCACACAGGCCCAGAGCTGCCAGTTCCTTGGCATCACAGCTACACAAACCTGCCTGACAGTGGCAGTAGCATCAGACTAAGAGTCTGCCCCAGCCAACATCCTGAGCCCTGCGGTGATGTGACATGCTGTTAAATCCCCGAGACGTTTCTCACTCCCTTTTAATGACTAAAGGGATAGTACCCAACCTAGAGCACCCTGGGGAGCTTCCCCTTGCCAGGCTGGACCAGGAATTTCCTTCCACAAAGTTTTTCTCTTTCCCATGCCTCTACCACATTCTTTGCCATGGGTTTTCACAGCCCCAACCACACACAGTGTGAGGGAAGAAAAGAGAAGGCAACAAAGGCAGCTGGTCACCGTAGGGTACAGAGCTCCCAGCAACACTCCATCCCAGGCAGGTCCCATGGGGTTTTTGGCAGCCCAGCTTAAATGGCTGCTGGAAGAAGCTGTTTGCAGCACACAGGACAAGCCGAGGAACCTACAACCCACCCGTGAGCCTCGGCTGGTAGCACTTTGTCTACAAGCCAGGAGATGCACACACTGAAAACTGCACCAGGCTCTGATTTACACCTACTGTGGAGACCAGGCGCATGTGCACCGGCCCAGCCACGCTCATGTGACCTGTCCCACTCCTGGACCACCCAGCCAGGTAAAATCACATCGCCCTGAGGACACGTGGCCTCTTGGCAGCTACACATAAAGGTGTTTTTAGGCCGAGTCTCTTCACCATTACGAATTATACATGTCAGAATACAGAGAGGATGCAACAGTGCTCAGGGCAGGCTGGGGTGGCACTGCCAGCAGGAACTGGGCAGGGGAGGGAGCAGGGCCTCCTGCATGGGAGCACATCTCCCTCCAGTGCCCGCTCCCAGCAACAACAGCCTGTTGCTCCCTGGCTGCCACTGGAGCTCTCCTTCACCTGCCAGGTCATCCTCACAGGTCAGCACGGGTGGCAACACTGCTCTCCGGGTGGGTGCTCCTTGCCGATCCCTGCTTCCCTAACCACGTCCATCAAAAAAACCAAGCTCTTTATTCCGCTGGTAAAAATCCTCAGGGTATTTAACTCTCAGCAGCCTTTCCCCATTCAATTATGGTGACAAAGTCAAAATCGCCCCTCTCTCCAAAGCTCTGAGCATAACTCCACACCTGGACACTGTCAACCTCTGCCACGGACACCAGGTCTCCAAGCTCTCAGGCCTTGGCACTGCCCTCTCCAGCCCCTGCTCTGCACTCGTTAAAAATCTTTCTGCAAACCTCTGCAGACAGGATTGCTGCCTTGGAAGAGAGGTCTGGACATGCTGCCTCCACAAAGGCCTCCCAAGGGAGAAAACGTCCCCCTACCCCGACCTTTTTCTCAGGGTAAGTCACCACCACCAAAAACATTTGTTCTTTATTTAACAGAAAGTGCTGTAGGAAATTCCTCGCACTCTCCAGCTTGGGGCCAGACAGGCAGCCACATTCCACCGAAATCCACAGATGCAGCTTGGCTGCAAAGAGCCTTCCTTCAGCCCAGCGCCGATCTGCCGCCGCACTTGGGGTGGCCAAGAGCACGGCTTCAGCTCACAGGACTGTCGATGCCAGCAGAAGACAACATGTTCCAGAAGACCACAGCAGCAGCAGCAGCACGGGCAGGTCTCGCTAAGGTCAGCCAGGTATCCTGAGCTCACCTTCACCAGTGACACATGAGCACGGCGCTGATGCCAACGTGAAATCCCATGTGCGCTCACAATGCATTTGTTTTACTGAACCTCCTAATTACTTTACATGCTCTCCCTGGGCTACAAAGAGAGACATAAACAGATTAACTAAATTAGGCCAATTAAAGGTTCCCTAATGGAATGAAATGTTTCAGGCGAGCTTGAGAGAGGAAATGGGCAGGGAGGAATGGAAGACGACACAATGTCAGGCAAACCAAGCAGGGCAGGAAAAGACTACTGCAATAAAAATAAAAGTTCACCAACAAAACAGTTTTGCCTCTTTTGCATCTTCAAGGGTATTCCAGTGAACATGCTCTTTACAGGAACACTGTTTGTGGTGTCACTGTCCCAGGAGGTAACGGGGTGGTAGATGGCATGGGGGTCCCAAACTCAGATCTCATGGCCATGACTGAGCCGGTCACTTTTACAGAGGGAACTGAAGGGCTGCCCAGCGCCAGCCTGCAGCCAAGGTTACTGGCACCTTGCAGAGCCAGAACAGGATCAGACCCTGGCTTCCCAGTGGGAAAGAACCTGGGGGTACTGGTCAACAGCCAGCTAAATATGAGCCGGCATGTACCCAGGTGGCCAGGAAGGCCACCAGCATCCTGGCTTGTATCAGCACTAGTGTGGCCAGCAGGACTAGGGCAGGGATTGTCCCCCTGGACTCAGCAGTGGGGAGGCTGAACCTCAATTACTGGGGTCAGTTTTGGGCCCCTCACTCCCAGCAGGACATTGAGGGGCTGAAGCGTGGCCAGAGAAGGGCAGTGGAGCTGGGGAAGGGTCTGGAGCACAAGGGTGGTGAGGAGCGGCTGAGGGACCTGGGCTTGTTCAGCCTGGAGCAAAGGAGGCTCAGGGGAGACCTTCTGGCTCTCGGCAACTCCCTGACAGCAGGTTGGAGCCAGATGGGGTCTGTCCCTTCTCCCAAGGAACAAGTGACAAGACCAGCGGAACCAGCCCCAAGTTGTACCAGGAGAGGTTTAGGTTGGACCTGAGGAACAATTTCTTCCCCTCCCCTGGAGAGGTTTCAAAGCCGTGCAGATGCAGTGCTGAGGGACATGGTTTTGTGGTGGACTTGGCCATGCTGCATTAACAGTTGGACTCAATAATCTTAAGGGTCTTTCCAATGAGAACGACTCCCGTGATTCCCAGCAGCAACACAACGAAGGCTCTTGCCTAGGGTAGGAGCCCAATCACCCTATGCACGGGTCCTTACCTTCCTCTTCCCGTGGATGATGTCCTCAGAGAGGCTCGTGTGGATGAGGCTGTGCACTTCTGTCAGTTCTGTGATGTCCCCCAGGGGCACGGGTGTATCCTCTGGGAGTGGGGACATGAGGGACTCTAGTTCATGTGAGTCCAAGGTGGCACTGGGAGCTGCCAGCCCTTGCCTGCTGCGGTGGTAGTAGGTGTGGTTGCCGGCTGCCTGGGAATCCAGGCCTGGCAGGGCCTCCCTGAGGGAAAACAAGGACGAGAGAGTTGACATCTCTCAGGAACCTCCCTTTCCTCTGTCCCAAACAGCCACGGGCTGCCAGACAAAGTGATTCCCTCTAGGCCACTCAGCCTGTCCTTGAGGACCAGGCCCAGGCTCGCGAGGAAGGGGATCCTCCATCCTCATCCTACTGTAACAGCTTTCGCTGCCGGAGCCTCTCCCCAGAGCCATCTCTTCAGCACCTTCACTAATCCCGAAGCTGATCCAAAAAGTGATGCTGGATGGAAAGCCCTCTCCTCACCAGTGGATCACAAAGGCAGCAGACAAAACAAGCCCCTGCACTACAGCAAGTGCTCTCTAACCCCCACACGTGGGCAGTTGTGTCGCTCCTCTCATCTAGATAAGACGTGCAACAGGACAGGAGAGTTTGGTGGCCACACGAGGATGATAGCTGAGAAGTTGCTCGTTCCTAGTCACAAGATCCACTGCCAGTTCAAAGCTCTTCTCAAAAACTAAGCTGCTTTCCAAGTATGGTCTTTCCAAATGCTCGTGGTTGGCTTCAGACCCCAGGGATAGCAGGAGGCTTTGGGCTGAGTCCAATCCTCCCTAAACCAGCCTGTCACTCACTGGGAAGTCTTTCATCATTTCAGCAACTGGAAGTTAATAAACCCTTTCCAAACACCCTTAGAGCTGCCCAACCTCAGAAGAAAAATACCACCCACACTAACAGACACAGGTAGTCGTCCAGCAATAGTGGTTTCTTCCTTATTTTCCTTTCTCTGAAAACATCTTTACTAGTCTAACAATACAAACGAAAGAGAAATTACTGAGAAAATAAAGCAGTGAAAAGACTACATTAAATACATTCTTTAGCCTGCTGGCACTCCTCTAAGACTCAATCTTTGTATTAATCGGTGTCATACACGACATCCCAAACAGCCCTGCCCTCGTTCAGCTTGAAGAAAAGGAGGCTCAGGGGAGACCTTCTGGCTCTCAACAACTCCCTGAATGGAGGTGGGAGCCAGGTGGGGTTGGGCTCTGCTCCCAAGGAACAGGACAAGAGGAAACACCTTCAAGTTGCTCCAGGGGAGGTTTAGGTTGGAGCTGAGGAACAATTTCTTCCCCTCCAGGTTTGTCCAGGCCTGGCCCAGGCTGCCCAGGGCAGTGGTGGAGTCCCCGTGATCCCTGGAGAGGTTTCAAAACTGTGGAGCTGTGGTGCTGAGGGACATGGATCAGTGGTGCCCTGGCAGTGCTGGGGGAACACTTGGACTTGAGGATCTTAAAGGTCTCTTCCAACCAAAGTGATTCCATGGTTCTAACACGAGGAAGCAGCTTACAGTCAATTTTGTCTCTTCCCACATCAGCCTCCTTCACCTCCTGGAAGGTGAGGTGACACCCACCTCTGCTTGCTGTTGCGGAAGCTGGCACACATGCAGAAGAGTATGCAGAGCAGCCCCAGGCAGACTCCCACGATGATTCCCGTGACAGAATGGATATCCAGAACATCTAGGAGGAGAAGGACAGATACATCATTTCACCTGTCAGCAGGAAGAAGGTACAAAGTGTCTTGATGTTCAGAGAAGCAGCAGCTTCACTAAACCCAACAGGTGATGCCTCTATACCCATAAAGGCAGAAGATTACTCAGCAGTGACTATTTAGAGCAGCTTAAAGCGAACTGGCAACTGCGCACATTTGTGCACATTCAGGCTACAAAGGCCTAAGGGAAAGGCAGAAGGATGCACGTAGCATGTGCCCTTCCCTAGGAGCTGGGCTGGAGAAGAGAGATGAAGTTCAGCTGTGGGATGGGTTCTGGAGCTCCCCAAGGCCTGTGGGGCTGCACATCTGAGGACTCTGCTGTGATCCTCTGCGCTGGTCTACACACAGTCCCATCGCACAGCGAGACTGAGGGGAATTCGTACCAGAGAACTTCTCCCGGAGGGTGTGCACGTCCTTAACGTTTGAATAGGGACCAGAGCCCACGACTGTCTTTGCTCCCATCTTGAAGAAGTATCTGGTATCACTTTCCAGGCCATGCACTTCGGTGCTGAAGATATTTCCTGATCAAAAGCAAGTCAAAAGAAGTTTAAAATGTGCAATTTCAAGAGGATTCAGAGGCTGCAGCAAAGCAGCAGTGGAATCGTGTTGGACCCTCATAAGGGAGGGATTTTGTGTCATGTGCTCTAAGAGGAAATTCAAGAAGGAGGAAAACCTGGTGGGTCTTACAGTACCTCAAGGAGGCTCACCTTCTCGCGTCAGCAGGGTCCACATGTCATCTGGCTGTGTGTTGTTGGCGTTGTAGAGGATGAGGTACTCCACAATGATGCCGTTGGGCTCTGCAGGGGGGCACCAGTGCACCTGGACAGCGTAAGGGTTGAGCGGGTGCAGCCGCAGGTCAGATGGAGGAGTTGAAGGACCTGGCAGAGATAAGTGAAGACCCACTGTGAAGAGTAGAAAAGAGGAGGAGAACCTGTGGGGCATGACAACTGCTCTGCACCATCTCTCAGTCCTTCTCCATGGTGCCACAGCCATGTTTACAAGCATGAAATGATGGGCAACCTGGGAGGGCAGACACCTCATCCAAACAAGCTGTGGAGAGCACAGAGAGGAGGCTGCTGAGCCCAGTAGAGGGAAGGACTTGTGCACCATGACCAACCAGCCAAAGAAGATGTGACAGTGCTGGTGAAGCCACCCAGCTCACTGAGGCTGTGCAACATTGCTCCTCTGGGAGAGAATGTTCCCAGCACACCACCACTCCTTGTGTCTTTCTTCATCTTCCCAAAAGCCCTGCTTTCATCACAACTGGTCACACAACACCTCCAAAAGCCATCACTGCTGCTCTGTGATGCTGAATACCAGAGAAGCTGTCACAGAGTGAGGAGCTAACCCACAGCAGCTCCTGGGATCATCTCTGCCTCCCAGCCTTCACCAGGCCTGAAGCTGGAGGTCCTGGTGGAAAACGAGGCTGGGCGAGGCACTCTTGTTCTGGCAGACACTCAGCCCTGGGGAGGATCTAGCACTCACGAGACGCACTGTCAGCTCTCTCTAACGAGCAGGATTTCTCCGATCCCAGAGGCAACCCCACAGTAACAGTGGCCATTGCCCTAGTTCGCTTCACATGCTCCTCTCTGCTTACAAAGCAGCTCTCAGCACGTACTTGGGGGCATCACAGCTTAGAGGTGATCCGAGATCACATCTCTCAGGGGCACGTTAGGTGGGATTTGATAAGAGATTCAGGGAAAGCCATGAGAAATCAAGACTCAAGTCCCATAAATACTCACGGTCAGGAAGGGTGAACCGCTCCACCACGCTGCCGAAGGGCCCGTCGATGCCAACGCCATTGGACTGCACCGCAAACTCATACCTGGTGTAGGGCTTCAACCCACTAATGAGAATGTCTTCATCCGAGCTGCCAAAAGAGGACGTATTCAGAGGCCATGAATGGCCTCTTCAGATGGTTCTCCCACCCACCGTCACCCCGACACCTTACCAGGAACACTATAAGAAGTGATTTTAACTCTTACAGCATTTGATTTTTCACCTAAAGCTTCACATTCTGCAGTCATGTGAAAGCAAGAGTGCTCAGCTCCCAGATACAGAGCACAGTAGGTCCCCAGCCTCCAGGACCATCTCTGATGCACGTGCAGAGAAAAGCTTGAAAACACAGCCTGGTCATAGGCTGAGAGCTCACACAGGAATCCAGATTTAAAATACATCCCCAAATTAATAAAACTGCTTCAATTCTAGCAATTTTTGAACCAAGCTTGTGAGGACCACCTCACAAATCACGAATGCTTTGAGACTGGTCATAACTGGCTATGTTATTAACAGAGAAACAAACACCTAAGGTCCACCCAGAGCAGAATTAGGTGCAGAGACCAGCCAGTAAATGATCCCTTGGTATTCAAGTCATAGACAAGTCCCAGTGCCACATTTCAGATGATTCCAGCATGTGAAACACCCAGAATTTTGCTCAGTACTGGAACCTCTTGCCCTGTGTATTTATTCCTGACACGTGCAATACATGGCAGGTGAACCCTTAGCATCCCCCTCTACCTTGTGTAGTATGTAACAAGAGAGGCATTTTTCAGGCCCCAGGGGCTGAAGCGCACGGTGTAGTTGACAATTTTGACTGTTGTGAAGTCAGGTTTCTTCCACCTGAGCCATATGGAAGTTGAGCTGTTGGACTCTGCATAGACTTGGACCGGAGGCAGTGGAGGACCCTTCTGCACAGGAGGATCTACAGTGCAAGACAAAGAGAGAACAGAGATGTGGAGATGTACATGAGATTAAGGCAAGGAACAGCCACCACGGACACAGAAAACATGGACTAAAACAGGCCTAGGGTGGGAAGCCTGTGCCCATATGGTGGCCTCCTAGATGCTGGGCTCAGCCCTTCTGAGTGGGTCCACGCTCTTCCTCATGTGTGGGAAAGATCACAGTGAGGATCCATGCACCAAGTGGTGGTGGAGGGCTGAAGGGCAGCTTCAAAGCTATCCACCTGCCAGGCCCACCCCAGGCTAAGGAGAAGCCCAGACTGCTCACCATCAAACTGAACCTAGGTCTTCAGAGCTTTTACTTTCTTTCTAACGCTGCAAAAAGCCTGGCATGCTGCTAATGCACGGTCCCCAATCTTTATAACATCAGGGATGAAACTCAGGTTGTTTGGCACTTCCGATACCACCCCTGAGCCACTGGTGGGGTCAGAGAGAGAATGGTGATGGCCGTCCACACCCAGTGAAAGAACAACCCTAATCAGAAGGGGGCATTTTGCTCCTTTCTCTCCTTCCCGAGACAATTCCTCCAATGCAATTTGCAATGACTCTCAGAAAGAGTCTCCTTATATCGGGACCTTCCCCATTTTCAAGTTCATCTTCTGTAGCTTTACCTCTACCCTTCCTTTGAAGCCACATGCCAGGCAGAAGAGACGGACAACAAATGAAGGTCATTCCTCACCTACTGCTGCTGCAGGTGCCTTTTCAGTTTTGCCCTTCCAAACCGCTGCATAACCATCTTCGTGCTTATTGAATGCCACCAGCTTCACCTCATAGAGTTTCCCAGGAGCTGGAAAAATCAATCAGGGTTTATCTGGGGTTATTTTTGTTACCAACCCTCTCCAGTCAGCCATGTGTTCTTTGATCTCACCAGCTTTTCTCACTATCCAAGACAGTAGCTTGAACAGAGGGGCATTTGCTAAAACTACATCAGGTTGTCCCCCTTCCACATTCAAATACTGTCTCGCAACTGGGGCACGTATCATCACAGCTACTCTCTAGCTCTCCCCTCACTTTTTACAGAAGTTATCAGCAGCAAATGGACTTGCCCCAACCACACAGGGTTAGTTAACCAGCATCATAGTCTACAGCACATCATCACAGGATCTCCTGATCCTTCTCCTTCGCACGCTACTAAAGAAAGGTACGCACGGTGATTCCCTTCTCCCCACCCCAGTAAGTGGATGTGCTGTATTGTTTGTTCCTGAGGAGTCAGGACATCCTCTCCTCTCCAAAATGCACCTCCCATTTCTAAAGTCCTTTTGGATTTATTCACTGCCGTGAGGATCTTCCTTCCAGCAAGTCCTCACATGCCCTGTGATGTCACTGGCAGCTCGTGTTGCACGGTGACTATTTTGCCTCCACAGCAGAGTTTCTTGATTTGCAATGAGAAAAGCAACAGCACACAGAAAACCTACACAAGAAACCTCAGGGTCCTCATCACACCCTTCCCATCAGACAGCCACACACTCTATGGGGAACCTCACTGCTGGACCCAAATTGAGCTGCAGGACAGGGTGCTCCATCTCCAAGCAGTGCTGCTCTGCTCCAAAATTCACTTCCCTCTTCCCTCCGGCCTTTCATCCACTGAAATGCTCTTTGGCTGTGTTAAGTAACATCTGAGGGTTTTTTTAATGGAGATGTTTAATCGAGGAAACAACTTGGGAGATACAAAGTTCCCAAATAAGCCACTCACCAGCTTCTCCCTTCAGCAGCTGGCCCACTCAGAAGCCCAGCGAGCGCAGTCCAGGCTGCCTTTGGTTGCCTTGGCTGCAGCACATTGATGAAGTTTGTTAATTTGGGACATGCCTGTTCATTCCCTGCCCTGATAGATCACTGCTCTCTTTGCCAGACAACGTAAGCAGAATAAAAACCTTGCTTATTGATGCCAATTTTATTATTACCGCACTGATTACTCTCCCAGAGGCTAATGGTACCAATTACCAAAGGCTTTCTCTGCTCCACAACACATGTTCGCGCTCAGAATGTAAAAACAGTTCAGCCACATTTTTCTCCTCGAAAGAATCCCAAAAGCAAACACGAGTTTTGTCTGCCTCCAAGGCAGCGTGCTCTGCATTTCCACACTCTCCAGCCACAGGAAAACATTTCAAACCCACAAAAGGGGGATGAGACCAAAGGGCACTCAACTTCCAAATGGCTGGGACCACAGGTTTGGTGAGACAAAGAAACCCACAGCTCGTCTCTCGCCAGCACACGTGCTCTGCCTCCTGCCTGACCGTCTGGCTGGGCTCCACTGGGACACGAGATGTGACCCAAAATGATGAGGAAGAGCTCACAGATGTGATGCAGCTGTGGGCAGCTCCTGCTGGAGGATGAAGCAAAGGAAAGGACAAGTCCTCCACCTCCATCCCTGGGCAGGATCAACACAGCAGCACTTACACGTGAAGCCAGGGGAGTTCTGCTATAAGATCAAGCATTTCGCATTCTGAAAATAAGGGTATTTTGGATTTCTCAGTCAGAGGCTTGGCTTCAATTTTTATACACAGGCCCAGATGTTCAAGCTCTTAGAACATGCAGACATAAAGCTCCATCAAGCTGTCAAGAAGCTAGTAGGCAGCATGAAAACAGATGTATTTCACTGCATTCCATCATACATTAAATATAAGCAGAATAATCTAGTCCAGATCATTTCAAATCACTAATCTGGATGACTACATAATATATCCAATATGCTAAATACGTTGGTGCGTTCCGTTTCTCAAGGTGTTCGTATTGGCCAGGTGCCATACGCTGTATTTTCCTTTAAGTGGGAAAATACCCTGATCTCCAGAGAGTCACTCCCAGAGGAATGCAATCTTCCTTCATGGCAATGTGGAAGAGAGGATCAGATCCTTACCACTTCTTTTTCATGTAAATTACAGTCCAGGGAGGCTCCTTAATGGTGTGCAACTAACTGCTAGAACACAGAGGGAAATCAAGGAGAATTTCTCAGGGAAAAGCCCTCCTGGTGACTCAGGACAGATCCCTTTTGATTTTGTGGGCTCACAGAACTGCTGTATTTTGTATGTGCCTTTGAACAGCTGCCCACCTCTCTCACAGGGTTTCAGCACGTGCCTCTCAGACAAGCTACAAGGTGCATCATTAGCGATATCGCTCTGAGGAGGCGACATGGTTTGCTCCAGAGGTTAGCACGAGCATGGGAGACAAGCCTTCTCTTATCTCAGACAGCTCAAATGGAGAGAGCTGAGTCATTACCAAAGGCAAAAATCAAGAAGCCAGAGTTTGGGGTTAGGCAGAAGATGGGGAACTCTGCAGGACAGAGAAGTGGACAAAGCTGGCACCATTTCAGTAGCAGGAGCAGCCAGTACAAAAGAAGACAAAACAAAGATTTTGCACAGAACCAGCACAAGAAACCTCCCTAAGACAGACAAATGTTACAGGAGACTGGGGGAGGAAACCACAGGCAGGGCTCTTTGCTGTGTAATAGCTGTGCTATCCCTGGAACAGCCTTCCAGAAGAGATGCTCGATGGCCCAAGCCTGGTAGTGTTTAAGAGGGATTGGGACAATGCTTTTAAGAATTTGCTTTAGCTTTTGGTGAACCTTGAAGAGGTCAGGTGCTTGGATTAGATGATCGCTGTAGGTCCCTTCCAATTGAAATACTCTATTCCACTCCAGCTCTTGACTCAATCTGAGGTTTCAGCCATGACACCTCTTCAACAGCTCAGCTCCCACAGGCCAGCCTGGGCAAGTTTTTCTCCCACCAGCCAGCACCATTCACCATGTGCAGCCTCCTTACCCTGACATCAAGAGATACCCTCAAAAGACAGTGCTGGGTGTTTTGTTTTTACAGTGATCTCAGGAGAGGTTTCCACTGGTGTGTTTCCCAGGGAGGCACCCCTGAGCTGGGGAATCCCCCAAGATGATTCCCCATCAGCCAACAGACCACATTAGGGCTGCCAACCTTTCTGTTACCCTCTCTGCCTACGTGACTCCTTGTGCAGATATTGGTACCTGTGCAGGGTACCTGACATAAAAATAAACCCTTCTAAATCCCAACCACTCCTCCTCTCTGTTTCATGTCCAGATCCCCTGCTTTTCTCAGCACAGCCAGATTCCCAACCCCTCCCTTTACTGTTCACATGCAAGAGCACATCATTCAACAGTGCGAAGGGGAAGTTAAAGGAAGAGAAAGAAGAGGTGAGGGGACGAAAGGAGAAGAGAAAGCGAAGAGAAAGCGAAGAGAAAGCGAAGAGAAAGCGAAGAGAAAGCGAAGAGAAAGCGAAGAGAAAGCGAAGAGAAAGC
>JAAGNO010015333.1:27650-38177 GCA_033439905.1 Ceryle rudis
GAAGAGAAATCCACGGCTGGAAGAAACCAGAGACTCTCTTCCTGACACAACGACAGCCGATACGCAACCATCCAATCATACGGAAACCATTAGGGCTTGACGGATGCCCAAATTTAAGGAAGTAATTACAGAAGAACAAGCAGCCTTCTCAGCATCATCGTGCCAGAGCATTTGGAACCAATTCAGCCCGCTCCCGAGTCCCTCCGCTAACTGACTTGCCAGTGGTTAGAGCAGCGCGTGATGATGTTCACATGTGGTTTTCCCAGTGCAATAATTACAGACCTAAATTCTTCAGAGAAACTCCTAACTGTTAACACCCTCGCAGCGGCAGGATGGCAGCAACATAGCTGGAAACCTGCTTCGTGATGACACGAACTGTCTTCCCAGGTGCCGTAGCCTGACCCGTACACCATGCGTAATACATACGCTAGATGCGTAAGGTGAACCAGCACGAGAAACACTCGCCCTGCAGGCTCAGCTTGCTGGGCAGTAACAGGAACAAAGCATCGAGTCAGGGATGGCAGAACTCTTAAGCAGCAGAATCCTGTTTCAAGGATGTAGCTGCCATGACTCTCTCTGTTCTCTCCATCCTGTATCAATGAGCAAATGGACTAATTAGTAAGAACTTCTTAACTCCTCAGGGGAAATGCCAAGCACAGTACCCAAGGCAGGCAACTCTGCCTGGTGCAGGCTTGGTCTCCAGCCACTGACACTCACTCTTCTACCCCTTTTCCCTCAGGGGGAGGTGGAGGAGAATACTGACCCTAAATTAGCATGCCATGAATGAACCCACCTCTGCATTTTAATACAGAGTGATTTCAGATAGAATGCAATTATGGAGCTGCTTAGAAATACAGAGGGAAGGAGAGATCATTGTCCTGGCTGGAGATTTTAATCTAGGGACTCTTTAGAGTGACACGATAAAAGACACTAATTGATTTGGATCCACTCATTAGTGTATACTAAGTATATTGGTAGCTCTTGGTTGAAAATACAATCCCTGTTGTGCTGGCATCAGAAATTTCTTTGCTTTAAACTCTGCTTAGAACACGCCTGAAGAGCCCCACTCCAGAAATTACTCTGGGTGCTCTTAAAAGAGCTCACACAGTCCTGCTCCTGCATATCTGCAGCCAAGCAGATAACTAAGCCTCTTGGAAGCATCCCAGGACTGCTATAAGGTGCAAGAGACAGACCCTGGGTTTCCATACCAACTGCTAAGAAGATGTAACTCACTAACCGAGTCGAGTCAGCTCGTACTGCTTCACTTTCTTCTTCAGTTTTATTGGACCTACGTCCCAGCTCTCATCTTCAGGACCATCCAAAGGGCTTTCATTGCTGGTCTCCTCTGGGCCCACTTCTCGGTAGTAGAGCTTGTAGCCAGATATCTGGGCATGGTTGGCTGGGGGCTGCCATGTTATCAGGAGAGACTCCATCTTCGCTCGGACTTTTAATTCTGTCGGGGCAAATGGAACTAGAAGAAGAACAAGACAAGAGAAAAAGTGTTCAGCCACTGAACGTTATTCAGACATCATGGGGCCGCTCAACAGCAAGATATAGGTGGGTGCTTTGGTCTAACCAAAAGCAATGGTTGCAATTCCCTAATGAAAGCGAGTATCTCCGATGATGCCTCAAGCTCCCCGACATCCTGCACGCCCTGCCCCAAATCCCAGGCATTACCCAGCCTCCTACCATGTGTCTGGTTGTCTCTGTCAGGAGTCCGATGCTGGGTCCACTCTGAAGGGGCCCCATAGCCCATGCTGGTGCTGGCTGCGATGCGAACTTTGTACACTTTGTTGGGATGGAGCGAGTAGAGAGTGATTTGTGTCTCGTTTCCACCCACTTCGATGGAGGTCACCTGATCTGTTGGAACCAAGGTGAAACCACTGAAAACACAGTTTTCCCAGTCAAAGGCAAATACAACTGAGCAGTCACAAAGCCCAGCTACCCCGGCGTGGTCTGCACGCCCTGGGCTGGCTTAGCTTTGCCCAGTGCAATCTCATGCCACCAGGAAAAACAAGTGCTGAAGACTAGGCAGAGCTGATATCCTGACTGACAACCCCACTTCAGCATACTCAGAACCGCAGGTTGCCTTCAGCACCAGCGAGCCTGCCTGGAGGGGAGCTGTCAGAAACCTTCCTGCTGCTGCTGCTACAGCAGGACACGAGCACAGCTGATGGGAACTGATGGCAAGTTCCAGTGCTTCTCACTGCTGGATTCAAATCTTCACCTTCATTTGAAACACAACTGCCCAGCAGCCCCGTTTTCTGCAAAATTCACACCTTCAACCCACGCCAGGCTGAGGTTTTATTGCTCCCATCCAAGTTCATAAAGGAGGTAACAGGGAATTTAAACTGTGAATGGCCTGGGATTTTCACTGTAACAACTATCTGGACTTGATGAAGATTCTTATTGCCTGTTTGGTGAACACAGAGGTCTTGCTTTTCAGCTTCACCTGGTGTAAACTCAGCCGGGAGCGCTGTCCCTGCCATGTAACAGCGTGATCCCTGGTCTGCAAACACTTCCGAGGTTTTATGATGCCACAGAGCCACATGTGAGCTCAGGGCAAGAAAACGAGACCCAGGAGTCACAGAGCAGACTGCTAATCCAGATCAGACATATGGGAACATGTCCAGCACTTCATCACGCTCCCCATCCTTCCCTTCCTAAGAATCACGACCCCGGGAAGTGAGAAGCCGCAGAGCTTTTGACGGGTTTAAGAGCAAATACTCAGAAGGATTTGCAAAGCAAGCACACGTGGAATGGGAAGAGCCACATCCAGCAGAGGTAAACGTTTACCATCCCTGCTGAAGGCTTCCAGTGCCTGACAGAGTAAATAAACCCAGATAAAACTCAGCAATAGAGCAACATAGCCTGGCCAGGATACTTAGGGTGGTTTTTTCCCCCACAAGGATCACTTTGATTAGACTCCATTTTAAAGGATTCAAAGGCACTTACTCTTCTTCCCCAGGCAGCACAAAACGCTTCCCCCAAACCACGCAGTGCAGGTGGCACCAGAGGGTCGCTCGTGCAGGTGTTTATGGGGCAGCACAAACACACAAGCATCAGGTCACTCCTGTGGGGACACGGGCTCCTCCACAATCACCAAAGTAGCACAGCACTGGCCCTGCTGTGACCCCCCAGCAAGGCCAGGCTGGAGCAGAAGACATCTCACCACCCCCCAGAATGGTGTTTCTCTCACCTTCCTTGAGGGTGCAGTAGTCGATCTTGTACTTGGTTATCTTGCCGTGGCTCAGCTCTGGAGGAGGAGGCAGCCACGTCACACGGATGTCACCAGGAGTCATGCTCGACAGGGACAGCTGAGGGGCAGCACTAGGAACTGGGTGGAAGCAGCAACAAGAAGTCAGCAAAGACTGGGGCAAGGCCTCAACACATCTCTGCCAGCTCTCTGAGTTGGCTGGAGGCCAACATCTCATCTTGGCCCTGCCACAGCCACTGGTGACATGCTGTCTGTCCCCAAAACAAATACCCGACAGTACTTCAACAGCTCGGAGCATCGGTAGGGTGCCTGGGGAGGGGAGATGGTGGGCTGCTCAGCTTCAACAGGCTGATCAGAGCCTGCTGGCCACACCACACTGCTCCCTAGGGACCCCATGTCCACTGCAAACTGGGCAGGTTAGCACAGAACAGGAACCTAATGAAGTTCAACAAGTCCTGCACCTGAGGAGGAATAACCCCCTGCACCAGTACAGGGGAGGAGTTAACCTGCTGGAAAACAGCTCTGTGGAGAAGAACTTGGGAGTCCTGGGGGACGATAAACTCACTGTGAGCCAGCAGTGTGCTCTTGTGGCCCAGAAGGCCAGTAGTATCTTGGGATGCATGAAGTAGAGTGTGGCAAGAAGGTCGAGGGAGGTTGTGGAGTCTCCATCTCTGGAGAGATTCCAAACCCACCTGGACACCACAACCCTGGGTCCCCTGCTCTGGGTGACCCTGCTGGATGGAGCAGGGGGGGTTGGACCAGATGATCTTCAGAGGTCCCTTCCAACCCCCACCACACTGGGATTCTGTGTTATCAGCCTACACTGCCCTGGGGAACACGAAGGAGACACAAAAGGAAACATCTCACAGATCCAGACTTCAGTCTGGGAATGCCCATTCCCTCGAGAGCCACAGCTCTGTGCTGCAGGCACCTTCCATGCTTTCAGCTCAGCTTTTCAGGCTCCAGACACATGTGGGACCAAGCAGTTCACTGTCAGGAGTATTAAAAGCACACGATGCACCCTGCAGCATAGCAGGGGCTTGCACAAAGTCTGCCAAAACCATCGCTTCTTGCTTCTGTCCTGCAGCCTGTTGAAAGCTGTACATGTCCTCCCCTGTTGGGCAGCTGTCCTTCTGGCACACTGCCTTGACTGCTCGCAAAATGCTACGTGAGACATGGTAAAATCAACACAAACTAAGGGACCCAACCCCAAAGCTGCTCCCACTCCTACAAACTGCAATAGATGGATGTGATGTCTTCTGAGTCTGGCCCAGAGCCAGGTTTGGATCAATAGCACATTCACTAGGTGAAAACCCAGAGGAGCTGCCTGCAGTTCCCGTAGGAGTCTCACTGTCTCCAGCGTTAGCTGGGTCATTTTCATGCTCTTCATTACCCAAGCTGATGATCAGACCAGGGTGCTTTGGGTTTGGTTGGTTTGATGTTTGTTGTTGTTTTATTTTAAAAGGGCTTCTGACAAGAAGCTGTAGGAACAGCAGGTTTGGATTTCTACATATTCAATGCTCCCCACAAAACAGGCCAAGAACATTTTTAGGCAGCAATACCCATGTAACAAAACGCACCGTCCTCCAGGGTCTGCACAATGATGGAAGAGGATGTCCGGCTGGCTCCGAGCTGGGAATACGCGACCACATAGAAAACATAGTTGGTATTGGGTTCTAGGTCCTTGACTTGCAGCTCAGTGGTATCGTTATTGACAGCAAACTGGTATTCCACGTTATCTGTTCCTAGAGCCAAGGACACGCTGATCAGCAGGTCAGTGAACTGCCAAGACACTCAACAAAAACCTCAACTCCCAAGGTCCCTATTGTAAATCCACCTTAAAAATCACTGTGTCGTCTCCAACAGCCCAGCACCCACACAAACCCCATCTCTTACGTGAATTGTTTGTGCAGAAACATTCAGTGCCTCAATATTAACATCTCCATTTTGCCTCAAGCTCCTTAATCCATGCTAAGGCAGCTGAAACTACCAGCTTAATTTTCAGAGGAACTCTGGCAACAGTTCAGCAAGAGTATTGGCTTGCTGTCTCTTTGGGAAGGCAGACCCCAAAAGACCAACTGTCTCACTTCAGGTTCTGGGTGTGAAAAATTTAGTGATTACCCCTGTACACAAGGTAGCTGTTGAATATGTCTGTTAATAATCACACCCTATGCATATAAAATCAGAGGTAAAAGTAAAGAACTGAAAGAAATTTCCCTAAGTGCCTGGTCTCACTAGAATCCAGACAACTCCGCTACGTGGCCACTCTACTGCTGCTCAGTACATCAGTACACATTGCCTAATCCACAGGCTGATGCTGACTCCAAGAGAGTATTCCTTTACCTGCAATGAAAAGGGCTAAACTACCTGGAATCGCCTCACACTTGTCCCTAGCTGGGAAAGCAAGTCACCCTGTGCCTCGTGTCCTGTCCCCACAGCAGAGCTGTGCTGCAGAGGCAGGTAACACCTACCCACAGCCCGCTGGTAATGTAAGGAGAAGCCAATGATCTGCTCGCTGTTGTACTCCGGCCGCTCCCAGGACACAAGGACCGTGGTGCTGGAGAGGGACACGGCTGACACCTTCTTGGGAGCGCTGGGCAAACCCTCCCGCACGATCACCGAGAGCTTGGCCGTGGCACAAGCCGTGCCCAGGCTGTTCTCGGCCACACACTGATAGTAGCCAGCATCTTCCAAGCCGATCTGATTGATGACGAGGCTGCCGCTGCTCTGCACCTTCACCCGCCCGTTGGAGAGGATGGTCTCGCCGTTCTTCAGCCAGTGAATGGTTGGGGCTGGCTCACCCTCCGCCTTGCAGATGAACCGGGCTGTGCTGGCTCGGGTGCGAGAGATGGTTTCAGGAGCCTGGGAGATGCTGGGTGTAGCTGGGAGGAGAGAGGACAAATTAATGCAGGAAGGAGGAGAAAAAGACAGCAAAGCAAATCCCTTCTCCTCCCCACTCAGTGCTATGTTTTATTCAGTAGCAGCTTTGCTTACAAGATAGGATTTGCCAGGCAGACTCTAGAGGCTTAATTTAGACTCTGTCCAAAAGGAAAAATAAATTCTGTATCAATCATGTGCTGCGTTCCCTGATACTAGGCTGTTCTCCCTGCTGGCTTCCACGATACTGAAAGTTAATTGGTGATACACATCTCCACGGGGGAACCCTGGAGAACAAGAATAAGGCGTAAAACAGTTCAGTAAATACAAGGAACTGAACCCCAAATTAAAGAGGTGACTCTGACACCCAGACCTATCCCAACCCAGGGCCTCCTGGCTCTAACCTGGCTCCCTTTGTACCCAGCCCAGGCCACAAATGCAACTTCTTGTGGACATCCTGGATGTTCTTCCAGATAATCTACAGCTCTCTGGAGCATTTACCCTGCTCTCTACTCACCGAGGACCCGGAGCTCAGCTGCGGCTGTAACAAACTGCCTGGTCTGGGGTTTGTTAGCACGGCAAACGTACACCCCCGAGTGATGGGGCTGAGTGGAAGGAATGAGGAGATTTGTCCGGCCCAACACAATCGCATCTGTGGAAACTGGCTTTCCATCTGTGGGAAGAAACGTGCACAAATATGGGAGGGAGCCCCGAGCTGCACTCTCCCCATTCTTCTGGCTAGATGCTCAGCAGTGCTGAGTAGGGAAGGAGGAAAGGGTGGCTCCCTGGCCAGAAGCTGAGCTATTCTTCTACAACTTCAAACGTCTTTCAGGCTCCTCAGCATGTCACAGACAAAGCAAGAGGATGGAGCTGGGCACTGCTCGGTCTCAGCACCACTCTGAGGTAAGAAATATGGGGACCGTGGCATTGTACCTCTGAATGGGTGTGGGAGATCAAAGCCAAGAACTGGGGACAGAGTATGGGGAAGCACAGTCTGAGCTCTGATCAGGAACCCATGGCCAGCTCTGGAAGATCCACCCAATCTGTGGAGTACTGGTGCAACACCAGACCTGGTCCCTCTCCACCTGGAGAAGCCTAGATGACTTTCAGACAGCGAAAAACTCAGCTCTGACCTGCCTTTACCTCTCAGATTCTGCCGAGCTTGGATCCGGAGAGAGAAGCAAGCTCTGCACCTCCCCTGTGAGCAGCTGCCCCTACTTAGCACCAGCAGCAGGGAACACAGCTGAGATCAGCTCCTCTGCCCCCTCCAGCCGTTTGGGGGGGCTTTCGATGGCCTCACAGTTCAGTGGCTGCACACTCAGAGGAGGAGAAAAACCTGAGCACCCCATTTGCACCCGAGCGGTCTGAAAACCTGATTCCAGATGGTAGCAATTAGCTGACACCACCAAGGCTGGCAAGAGACAAACTGGCAACTCGGAGGTACAATCCTTGGTGTTACCTCCATGACTAATGGTCCGGTAACCCCGGCTGCTCCCTAATGGAGCCCTGGAAAGAAACACGCTCGTAGAACACAGAATCGCTAGCGCTGTTAATCCATCTTTTCTAATTGAAGAGTCCACAGCGGGAAGCAGAGGGGGACCCGGCAAACACTTCCAAATAAAGCATACAAGGAACCATTTCATCAACCTTTCCCCCCTTCCCTCCATCCAAAAAACTTTCATAGTGATAATTAATATCGACTCTACTATGGGCATCAGTAGGTCTCAGTAAAGCAATGACTAAGTGACCTAGCATGGGAAAGCTGAGAATTTGTAACTGTGAAACGCACAGGATAAACCAGAAACATTTCTGCCAGAACATTTAATCCTTGCTGATTTGATTTCCAAAGCTGTATCCTCAGAGATTTTTTTTTTTTTTTTCCTTTCTCCTTTTTTGTCAGGAAGAGGAAGTCTTTATACACACTAAAATCACTGCCTGCAGACAAGTCTGGGCTGCAGACCAACCACAATAAATGGCTGCAGGGGAAAGGAGTCTTAAATTGTGACCTGGATTTATGGAAACGTGCAAGAGCTTCTTCTAGGGCAGAACTGACTCCTGAGCTGGGAATGTCTTCAGTCAGAGCCTCTGAAACACATCCAATGGATGTGACACCCGGTGAAGTGACATTAGCATCCTACTCGTGACCGAGGCCATCCGCTCTGGGTAATGTACTCCAGTCTGGCTCATTTGTGCTTCTCTGACAAGGCCTAAGCACCTTCTTGATCCTTCCATCACCAGTCTGACCACAGCAAGATCTTTGAATAAAAACCTCCCAGCAACACCCCCAGCCACAGATCTTATCGTGGTTTATAATCCTGCAGGATAACGCAAGTTTTTTTCTCCGATGCAACAAGAGATTCCACAGAATCCCAACTAACCTGAGTCCCCGAGGAGTGGCACGGACCTGACCCCATCTCATGACCTTCACTGCTCAAGCTCATACAAGGAAAATGTCTAATTAAGATCAAAAGGCAGCCAGGTACTAGAATTTCATTTATTTCACAGGTCAAACAACTATAGCGTGAACCGTGCGCTTTGTAACCTTCTAGTTGTAATTAATAATTCCCGTTTAGCAAGGCCACCCTACACTGCACCACCACCCGAGTCATTAGGTACCAATGTAACAAGCACCTCTCCTGTCCCACAGATTCTTTTGCTTTTTAATGGATTTTAAAGTATCCACAGGTTCCTCTTGACAACAAATTCTGCCCCTCACGCTCACCCTGTCGTATCCAGGAGACGAAGGGCGTTGGATCGGCGGCCGCCATGCATTCCATCACCACGCTCTCCCCGGCCACCACCGTGGTGTTCTCCGGAGCAGCGACGATGGTGACATCTCCTGCTGGCTGGGAACCTAATGTCAAAAGAAAACAAAAAGTCTGCTCTAGAAAAAATACACAATAAAGTCCCTAGAAAAGCACAGATGGTAGAGCCCAGACACCTCAGCTGTCCTTCCCCAGGTAGTCTGACACGTGGCAATGGCTCGTGCGCAGTTGGAGGAGAAAAGCAGGTCTTGTTTTTACACAACTGTAGTATTTTTGCTACAGAAATGAACAGAAGGGTGCTCTGCAGATTTACTCTTGATCACAGTGGCCCTGGTAAAAATTAATACCACCATTTCCACATGGAAAAATAAATAAGAGTTTCAACCCAGCACCTTCATGGACATCTAAATGGATGTTCATTAAGTAGACGAACCAAGACACCACTACCCTCAAGCAGAGCAACAGCCACCCAACACACCCTTTGCCACGGTACCATAACAGCTCAGAAAGAATCTTGGTCAAAGAAATTCTAACATCCAGACGCTGTAAACTGCAACCAAGAGAGAGATCCAGCTTCTGCATTCAGACCTTCACCTGACGGCACAAAGACTAAATCAGTCATTACCCATCCAGAGCAGAGCGCTATGGAGCTTATACGTGCACAGACCAACAGGCAAGATGTACATCCAGCACTGTTTGCAGGAAGAGCTACAGGCTGCATGGCACAATGTCCGGAGAAAAGGGATGAGAATTTTTCTGCTTGAGATGAACCTTCTACCTGCGTCTGCCCACTGCTGAGCAGAGGTTAAGGGAAGGTTAAGGAAATTCCTTTGCAGCAGCCAAATTTTTATTGTCAGCTGAGAACAACCGGAGCAATCTTGAGCAGACCAGACTGTTTGTGACCCTTGACAGTAGCAATCCTGTTCTTCCAGCTCTCCCAAATACATCTAACTCACGAAGGGAGAAATAACTGCAGAGGAGTCACGTCAGTACAATTCTTAGGCCTGCTCCAGCTGCTGCCACAATCTAGCAGAGAAAGTTGTTGGCAAGAGCTCTCAAACAAATAAACACAGAAGTTAAACGCATCTCAAGATGCTGCAGAGTTCAAAAGCAAGAGATTCAGACAAGCTCATGAAGGACAAATTTACCGGGACTGTTAATTAAATACAAAGGTCTCTGTGCAGTCCTGAAGCCAAGATGTTTCCACAGATGCTGATGGAGACGTCCAAGGAAAGCACCATGTCCTCCCTGACCATTTTTTTTACATATTTGTCTCTAGCATCTACTGAGGGCCTCTGGCCTGACCCACACTGGCCATTCATGTGGCATCCAAGCAGCACTAGTTGGCTTTTTTGTAACTATAAACCAGAGAAGCTTTGGCCTCAGTGCGCCAGCCTGGAGGCTACACACTGCTGCACCGAGTGCTCGGTGCTCAGCCCATCTCCAGGCTTGTTGCCAATTCTTCTAAGGCAGAAGTCTTGCCAAAGAGAGTTGGTTCAACACCAAAATTTTCTTGCAGTCTATACACAGGTGAAAATGTGTTTCCATCTGTAGTGTAACTTCTTTGCTGTGAAGGTAGAGGGGCCCTGTCCCAGGCTGCCCAGAGAGGTTGTGGAGTCTCCTGCTCTGGAGAGATTCCCACCCCGCCTGGACCCTGCGCTGCTGGGC